>CM055068.1:49587547-49612547 GCA_029204045.2 Tillandsia leiboldiana | reverse complement strand
ACAACAACAACAACAACAACAACAACAACAACCTCCACCACCACCACGGCCACCATATGATCCTCCCCCCGATGGGCCGATCCCCGAGCTCCGCCTCCTCCTCCGCTGGCGCCGGCGCCGGCGCCGCCGATTTGGGGCTCCTCCCTCTCCCGCTAACCCTAGGGAGCGGCGGCGGCGGCGGCGGAGGCGGAGGAGGAGGAGGATCGCGCGACGATGTCGACGGCCCCTTCAAATCCCCGAGCCCCGCCGTACGTTCCCCCTAATAATTCCCATCGCCCCCCCCTTTTTCAATTTTTCAAATTTGATTTTGAATTTTTTGATCTAACTCTTTATAGGGAGGTGAGGCGGTGCTCTACAACGGATTCGGTGCTGGATCGCTCCAGCGCGCGGCGCAGCAACATTTCCACCACCCCCAGGTACGTTTCCCCTTTTTTTTCTTTTTTTTTTTTTAACAAAAATAAAATCAAAATAAAATCAAAATCCGCCTCTCTAAATTCAATACAATTTTTTTTTTCAAAAAAAAATATATATATATTTCCCATTACCATTTCCGGAACAACAGGGCGGGGCGATGGGGGCGCAGAGCTACGGAGCAGCGCCACCGCCGAGCGGAGCTGCTACCGCGCCGCCGCCGCCGCCGCCGCCTGCGTCGTCGGGCAGCGGCGCCGCGGCGGCGCCGCCGCGGCAGCGCGTTAGAGCGCGGCGAGGACAAGCGACCGACCCTCACAGCATCGCCGAACGAGTAAGCTCTTATTATTATTATTATTATTATTATTAAAGAGTAAGTAAAGTAGAAATATAAAAAAAGAAAAGAAAAATTCTAATTATGGTTAAAGTATTAAGGTGCAAAAATTTCCAATTGTAGTTTTTCTTATTAGTGTTGTTTTGTTTTGATCTTCGTTTGTTTCCGTGCGAACAGCTTCGCAGGGAGCGAATCGCGGAGCGAATGAAGGCCCTCCAGGAATTGGTCCCCAACGCCAACAAGGTAATAATAAAATTAATTTTTAATATTTTTTTAAAAAAATTTCATAAATTTATAATTTATTTTATTTTCAAATTTAAATTATTATTATTATTATTATTTGAGTAGGGGTATTTTGGTCATTTAAGATAATGGTGAGAGGCGAGTGTTCTCGGGAGCCTTCTGAGGCATTAAGGAGATTTTTTTTTTAATATAATGGGTGATTAAGATTCTTAACAAGTGTGATTATTTAGTAGTAGTTGTAGTAGTAGTAGTAGTATCATCGTGGGATGTGTTTCGGAGGGTTCTTATGGCGACAAACTTCAATTGTCGGCACGGAGCACGAGGCCGTGCCCGGCCCCCTCCCCTTTTAACTCCGGGCACTGTCTCGGGACTCGCACCGTAAGCGGCGAGATCTTGTCTCGGCCGCGGCACGTCTCGCATTTTCCGCGGTGGGCGCACCGCGTAGTTGCTGTTCGAAAACAGAAAGTCGGAGAGTAAGAAACTTGTGAATTCGACTACTTTACGTAACTAAAAATTCTGATGATCTCGTGCTCATAGTATTTGGAGCTTGTATCTCTGACTTAAAGATGTGAATTAAGAGATAAAATTTGTGAAACTTATACGGCAAAAGTATAGTTTGATCAATTTTTGAGCACGATTTTTTTTTTTTTTTTTTCTTGTGTGTGTTTGACTGACAGACGGATAAAGCTTCGATGCTGGACGAGATCATCGACTACGTGAAATTCCTTCAGCTCCAGGTCAAGGTAAAATTAAAATCTCCCCGAAAATACTTTGCCCATTAATTACAAATTTTATAACATTTTTTATACGTATAAAAACTGATTTAATAATTTTCTAGTTACTTTTTCATGATTCTCATCTCAAACATTAGAGGATAAAAATTTCATTTGAACAATTATATATATATATATATATATATGAATTGAAACTGCAGGTTTTGAGTATGAGCCGATTAGGCGGAGCTGCGGCGGTGGCGCCTCTCGTTGCCAATATGTCGTCTGAGGTATTTATTTCTATCGCGCGTGATTATTATTATATGAAAAATGTTATCTGCGCATTTTATATTTAAGATTTAAAATTTTTAAAAATTATTAAGTTAGAAAAAAATTAAATTGGATTGGAGGTAAAATCTAGCCATGGAAATTGAGTGAATAGTGATGGTGATTGATCAGGACAGTAGCAACAGTGGCATGCGTGCTCCTGTGAAATCTCCTATATACCCCTTATCTCTAAACACAAAAAAAGAAGAAAAAATAAACTTTAATTATTATACTTTATTAATTTAAAGATTGATAATATAAGATGAGGGATGTGGGATGGGGCTTCTTTCACTGATCACATGATGTGATCAGTAAAATTTATCCCACCTCAGGATGGGGTGGAATGTAAGATGTACACCTTTTATGGAATGTACATTTATATTTACCCATATAAGATAAGGATATATATAAATATACACTCTTTTAAGGGTGTATATTTTACACCCTATATTATTTTGGGGTGGAGTAAATTTTACTCGTTATTCGATGTGACGAGTGAAATAACACTGACTCCAAAATAAAATGGGCGGTAGGATGTACACCTAGCATCTTTCGATAAGATAGTTCAATATATATTGTTTTTAAAAATAAATACGTTTAGTGCAACAAATGTTGAAGTGCGGTATATAGAGTGCAATTGAACTTTTTTAGAGGAAAAAAAAGTATTGAGTTTTCGATTAATTAGCGAAATTCATACGGCAGGGCGGTGGCAGCAGTGGCGGTGGCGGTGGCGGTGGCGGTGGCGGTGGCGGCGACAGTTTGACGGTGACGGAGCACCAGGTGGCGAAGCTGATGGAGGAGGACATGGGGTCCGCCATGCAGTACCTGCAAGGGAAGGGCCTCTGCCTCATGCCCATCTCGCTCGCCTCGGCCATCTCTTCGGCCACCTGCCACCCCCGCCCGACACCCTCCCCTTCTGCCGCAGCAGCCGTCGGAGGGCACCTCATGCCCTGCCCACCGCCGCCCGTCCACGGCGGAGGTGGCGGCGGTGCGGACGGCCCGTCGTCGCCCAGTATGTCTGTGCTCACGGTGCAATCCGCCACCGCGAACGGCGTCTCCGACGGCGACGTCACGCGAAACCCTAGGGACGGTGCTTCCGTCTCCAAGTCCTAACTAACCTCCGCCGCGCTGCGGTGGAGGAGGAGAGAGAGGAGATGAGAAACCCTTCGAACGTCGTCGTCGTTGTTTGGATTGATGTAACTGTAATTTGTCGTTGAATCTAATCTAGTGTCAAAAAAAAAACAAAAACAAAAAAATTTCGTCGTCGAACTTAATTTCTCCAAAAATAAGTCTTTTTCAAAAAAAATTCAAATCTAAAAAATATTCAAAAAAATATAGACAAGACATCTATATACGTCGTCGATGGTGGATCTACTTAGCATCATTATGATTATGATTTGATTTATAAAGCAAAATTATAATTACGTCGACTCAACCGATCCCAAAATAAGTCTCTGGGAATAAGACTTGGTGATGAACAAAGCATCAGTATCCTTCAAAGATCTCTCTCTCTCTCTCTTTGTTTTTAAATATTCAGGGGATAATATTTTGAGTATTGAAAAGTAAATTAAAAGCTTTTTAATTGTAATAAAGAAGTAAAAACTCCCATGTTAAATATTCTCTCTCTTTCCTCTTCTTTTGTATCAACTTTTCTCTTTCCTTTTCCCATCTGTATCCACTTTTTCTTTCTAGTGACCCTTTCTCTTTAACAAAAGCTTTGCTTTTTGGTGCTGTAGTTTAACTCTTGGTTTTGTCGCTTCTTCTTGGAATTTGATGTGTGAATTGGTTCTACAATAACCCATTTTTCGTTTTATCACAAATAACATCATTTAATTCCTTGTTACATATATATCATAGGATAGTATTAATTTTATATAATTTTCTGTAAATATATTGAATAATATATATATATATATATATTTTAGATATTCAAAATTTTTTATATATGTTTATATGATGGGTTAAGTTTAATTTTTAACAGAATATAAATGAAATATCAATTTTATTCTTATAAATATATCTCTCTAAAAATCTCATCTATTAAAAAATATATTTATGATTAAGTATAATATAAATTTATCCCACTCATTAATCAAGATTAAGTATTTAATTTATAATTAATTGTATTTTTTCAACGGACATGAATGGTAGAAAGGTGTATGAATTAACCCTATATTATATACAGAGTTTGGCTCCTATCGGACCTCCAGTAATATAGTTTCGTTTTCGATTTTAGAATGTTCAAATTAATGATCAACACTCTTAAATATAATTTAGAATATATAAAATTATTAAAAATAAAATTTTATTTTATTTTTCGATATCGTTTACTTAGTAAGTAGATCATGTCAAAATAAATTATAAAAATTAAACAATTTTTAAAATTTGCTAGGACTTTTGAATTTAAGATTAAAAATGTTAATTTTGATTTAAATATTTTAAAATATTTTTGATTAAAATTTGAATAAATTTAGATTCTTCTACACGGTTAAACTACAAACTCATCGCAGTAGCCATTAAAATTTAATAATTTTGAAATGATTTGATCTAAAGTAAACTATATCGAAAATATATATATATTTTTAATTTTTTTAAAATATCTTAAATCAGTTTTAACGGTGTGAATCGTTGATTTGAACACCCTAAGATCGAAAACGAGATTATAGTACCGAACCTATAGATAGTATAAGAGCCCCATTCATTATATATATAGAATTAGGTTGGAATACTATCGATAGCATCAAGTCATTAGTACTATTAATTTTTTAGCCCTTGGATTAAGCGATGTGCGGTTAGGATGATAGTAGTCACCTATGATTTAGTGGGTGGTTGGTTAAATAGTAAAAATTTTAGGGAACCTCTATAATTCTAGCCGCACATTTTTTCATTCAAAAGCTAGAAACTTGGTAACACCAATTGCTTGGTGTTATCGATAATATTCCAGCCGAACTCTATAGAATTAGGCTGGAATACCGGCTGGAATACCATCGATAGCACAAAGTCATTAGTGCTATCAATTTTTTACCCCTTGGATTAAGAGATGTGCGGTTAGCATGATAGTGGTCCCCTAGGGTTTAGTGGGTGGTTGATTAAATAGTAAAAATCTTAGGAGATCACTATAATTCCAATCGCACATCTTTTCATCCAAAAACTAGAAACTTGGTAGCACCAATTGCTTGATACTATCGATAATATTCCAGCTGGACTCTCTCTCTCTCTCTCTCTCTCTCTCTCTCTCTCTATATATATATATATATATATATATATATATATATATAGAGAGAGAGAGAGAGAGTCCGGCTACTATACTATTGATAGCATCCAGCATTTGGTGCTATCAAGTTTTCTACCGGTAGATCTATTCCTTTGATCATTTTCACCCATTAGATCATATTATTTCTTCAACCATACACTAAACTCTAGAGGTCCACTATTATCCTAACCATACATTTTTTTCATCTCAGGGTTAAAAACTTAATAACACAAATAACTTGGTGCTATTAATAGTATACCAATCTAGTTTTATACATACGTGTATATATATATATATATATATATATATATATAAAACGCATAATATATTTTCTTATTTTAGAGTGAGAGAAATACGTAGCGCTAATTATTAATTTCAAAAGCCCGTCTAATTAAAAATTAAGGTAAAATTGATCTATTTAAAGCATCTAGACCTTCTATCTATGAATCTCGATTGTGATTCAATTCAATCAATTTCTCTCCGCATCGAACATAACTTAATTCAATTTAATTTTTCACCACTTGTAACATTGACTGGATTCTATTTAATTAATCTCCTATTATCAACCCTTTAAACTAACAAGATAAGCTTAAAAGTTATGGTGGGATTGTTGGAGGGGGAGCTGGTCAAAGGGTGGAAATGATAACAATGGAGAATGGAGAGGGTTAAACAAAACCAAAAAAAGAAGAGTTAAAAAAGGAAATGAAGTTAGTGGGGTGTGGGGGTTGAGTAAAGGGTACTACTTCATTTGTCCTTTAATTTAGAGGGGAGTTTTCTATTTATTAATCATACCACAAAGGATACATGTACATCTCTAAAAAGGATTTAATATTGCACCAATGATTCCACAATTGCACACATAATATAAAATTGTAAAATAAAACATTAATAATATGATTAGCTTATAATATATCTAATTAATGTACTATTATATCATATACAAGTGTCTCATATACTTTTTAAAGTTTTACAAAGTCATATGTATAATTAATAATTTTATTTAAGAGAACAGCTCTATTAAACTATTTGATAAAAACGAAAACATTATGGGAATGATATATATAATTATCTTTTTCTTTTTAGAGGGTGTTTGAGTTTTTAACAAATATTCTAAAAAATAATTATTCTATTTTTTAGAGTTTATAAAATAAAAAAAATTGAGAAAATATATGAATTAAACAACATGCCCTGAATATAAAATATATAAATAATTATTTTTTATTAATTTAAATTTTTAAACAATAATAATTATTTTATATTATTTAAATTTTGATGGGATGTGATAGGGAAATATATGATTTGTGTATAGTGGACTTTGGTTTGTTTAAAGCTTTGGAGAGATGATAAAGCGATGAAGGCGTGCAAAGTTAGAGGGGTCAACAAATAATAATATATTATTATTGTTATAATAATTTATCATTTATATTTTTAGGTGGTGGAAAATGATGGTGAGATAATAATAATAATAAATTATAACCAACATGCCAAACGGCAATGGATTATTTGGGGAATAAAATGGTTATTCTAATACTAATTTTAATTTAATTTTCTAATTAATGAAAGTAAATAGCGTGTTATTTTTTTCTCCAAAAAAATAAAAAATTATAACAATAATAATTAATAATAAAAAATAATAATAATAAATAAATAATTTACCTAAAAGAGGGTGGAAGAGGAGATGTGCAGCCGACTAAGTAATGTTTGCGCGTACGTGGGTGCGTTTTCTTCACGACGTGGTGGTTTTTTTTTTTTTTTTTTTTTTTTTTTTCTTAGGGCTTTATTTATTTATTTTATTTTATTTTATTTTATTTTATCTATCCACTTCTCTTAGCTTATGAGTGTATATATATATATATTATATTACATGTATGTTTAATATTTGTTGTTCCATAGAATTAATTAATGGAGAAAAATAAGGTGATTTGATTAAGACATATAGGCAACTAATTAATTGCTCATATTCAATATATTTGTTGATAGTGAGTCTTTGCACAACTCATCAATTGTAGAAATTGTATGTTAACCGGATCAGTATTATCTGTAAACATAAATAGAATATTTTACGTCGCACCTTTTAGCTGTATATATATATATATATATATATATATATATATATATATATATATATATATATAAAATATGTTATCTGTAATTTGAAGCTAAGCCTAGCTTTTACTTGCTCAAAAATTATGATAAAATTTTATAGCACTTTATGTTATTAACAGGTTAATTAATTATTTTACCAAGAGATATATGGTCATTTTATTTTTTCCAAAACTAGAATTAATAGCTAATTAAGATTCTAAATCATTTGAGAAATAATTATCTCCTATATTCAGGTTATGAATATTATGTTAAAATAATTGTTGAATGAATGAGGGTTACATTTTTTTTATGTAGGAGAAAAAAAAAAGCATATATTAATTCATGTATTAGAACATTATATTTTATAATTTATTTATAGTTGTGTTAATTGCGGTGGATGAGCAATTCACGACGTGTATTATTTTTCTTATTTATTATGTCACGTAGATCATGATCATTGATTGAATTAGATCTTAATTATATACTAGTGAAAAAATCCGCACTTCACAGTAAATAAAAAATATATAAATAATTAATAATAATAAAATATTAAATATTTTTTGTATATTTTATTTGTCAGATTCATTAAAAGTCTTTTATTATGGACGATAACGTTTTCACCAACGAAGGTGATATATAGTAAAGGTAACGACAATTTCTTCGACTGCGGTGGAGGAAAAAAGAGAGAAAAGAAAAAGTATTATGATGAATTAATTTGAGATAAACCGCGGCGGAGTGAAAAAGCGAAGAAAGAAAAAGTATGATGATGAATTAATTTGAGATAAAAATTACAGACTTAAGCTTTTCGTCTAATAAAAACTCGTGCGGCGCTTACCTTCCTGTTGGAATAGAGCAAGTTTTACCTTCCTGTTGGAATAGAGCAAGTTTTACTCTCCGTTTGCTAGCTCGGACCTTCGCGCTCTATGACTAAATACAAAAACAGAGAAAAGAAAAAATAGTAGAGATTCCGCAGAAAAACTAAGTACTCTCTTACTTAGAAAATAACAACTCTCTCATGTTATTTTAGCCTTAGCCAATCCCATACTATTTATAGACTCATGTACATAATTCACCTACTAAGTCTATATTTAAAACACTCACTAATATCTAAATTAAATATTCATTAAGTCCGTTATAATTTTGTTAGTTATTCATAATTATTGGCATCTCTTATTATTGATGGTATTGATGAAGAAGAATTTTTTTTTTTTTTGTCACGTGGCTAAAATAATATATTAATAATAGATATATTTATTTCTACAACATGATAGGGCATTCAAAAATGAGTGAAAATTCATATATTTTTATTACAAGATATATTATATTTTACAATTTATAAGTTTTTAACCATTACTATATATATGATAGCAAAGAATACAGAGATTACAGACAACTAATTGGATAAGATCTGATGAGTGACAGGTACATGACATGCATGCTAATCTTAATCTGTTCACATTGATGAGTGACAGGTACATGACATGCATGCTGATCTTAATCTGTTCACATTTAAGGATTTGATGCATGAGATTTTTAGTTGAATCCATCTCATAGAGTGTAGTTTTAGATGCATCTAATGCTAGTATTTTGTTTTTAACTAAACTCAGGCTAGTTTGAAAGATACATTATTTTTAAAATGTACATTTCATATTTTATCTATTTTAAAATAAACTAAAATTTATTAGTTACATTAATTTTAAACTCTATTTCATATTTTTGGATGGGTACATATATAGCATTGCCTAATTTGAAAGAGTTTTTAATTATTTTATATTTATGTAATATGACTAGGATTACTCAGAATTTAATGTAGTTAAATAATCTGATTCGAAATATTTCATTTCGAAAGAAATAGAATTCCTTCCAAAATAATGTTTTATTTTTGAGGGCAGAGAATGTAAAAATAATTTCAAAATTTTCAAATTATTCTGGGATAACTCGTTAAGCATTATTCCCTTCCCCCCTTGGAATAGGGTTTTATCCCGAGGGCAGTGAATGATATTTTACTTTTTAATTTGCTGTTATGTGAACTCTGATTTTTCATTTACTAAAATATACTATAAAATCAAAATATTTTTTTTTTTAGGTAAGATATAATTTATTATTTATAATTAAATTACTTCAATTTTAATATAATAATGAAATTAATTTTTCTATAAAAAAAATAAGGGCAAAATTGGTATTTTTATAAAAATTCTATCTTCTTTTTTCACTATCCTCTACTATTCCATAATTTTAACCAAACACAGTTTTAACTATTCCAGAAAATACTAACTTTTCAACCAAACGCAATTTAACTTTTATACTTGATTATCCCGGAATATCGAGCTATTCCAGGTATAAAAAAATAATAAAAAAATTTATACCTCTTAAATTTATACCCGAGAGAGAGAAAGAAAAATAGCATGTTCAAAAATGAATAGAGAAAGAAAAGTAGCATGTTCAAAAATGAATTTAACTATAAATGTGAAGCAACTAAGTTTTGAAATTAAGACCTCGAATAGTAACCATAAAGCTTTTACCGTGGATAGTACACAACAATTTATTATAAGTTTTTTTTTTTGTTTTTTAAACTTAGTTTTTTGAGCTCGAACTTAGTTTTGGATTAAAGTTTTGGGCTGGAAAGCTATTAGGCCCACCCTACTAAATGGGCCCTACTTTCTAAGCCCATAAAAAGTAGGCCTGAGCATTGAGCGGGGCGTACAAGCACGGAAACTTTAGAAAGTGTTTGAATATATTGAAATTATACAGCTTTTCGTAAATATATCAAATAGTAGATATATTTTTTTACAAAATTTAATTTTTCATCTTAAATTGTTCATATATATTTTTACCGTCAATATCCGTTAAAAAAATATAATTAATTATAGATTAAATATTTAGTGAGTGAGATAAATTTTTTTTTTATCTTTTTAGATATATATTTTTAATGGCAAAATTGATGTTTTTATTTATTTTCGGTTAAAAAATAAACATATATGATTAACTTAGAATTTTTTAAAAAATAAATATAAAAAATTAAACTTTGTAAATATATATTTGTTACAAATACAATATAGTTTAAAATTCGTATAATTAAAAATATAATAATTATAATTATATATATCTTATTTGATTGGATGTAGCAGAAAAAATTATAACTATAACAAATATATTTATAAATTTTTATCATTTTATATAAAGGATAGTGAGATTACCCTTTTTATAGAAGATCAAATTATTTTTTATTCGGAGCAAATTTAAATTCAAATGCATGAAATAAAATGTGGAATTTGAATTTGTATGTAGTTACATAAGTTAAGTACTAGATTTTGAATACCTATAATTTTTTCACTAATTTTCGATTTTTTTTTTAATATTTTTTTTACGTTTGAAATTCGGTGGACCGAGTCTATAGACCGGGTCTTTCGGGCCCACCCCCGTTCGTAATCATTATCAAAAAAAAATAAATATAAAATTTTTTATTTATTTGAGAAAAATAAACCCCGCCCTTCTCTCTTTCTCTCTCTCTCTCTCTCTAGGGTTTAGCTCACTCCACAAAAACAGTACGAACGAAGCGAAACTAGGGTTAGGGTTCCGGCGATGGATCCGACCCCGCCCACCCCTCGGTGGAACCACGAGCGCCCCTACCTCACCGGCCGATTCCACCAGGTACTCCTCCTCCCCCGCATCTCCTCGCTCTCCTCAATCAATTGCCAAAACCCTCGTTCCCCAATTGCAGGAGATCCGAGGCCCAAATCACACTTCGGGTTCCAAACCCTACGCAGTCGACTCCTTCAGGTACTTTTTACCTCGCTTTCTTTGATCAATTTGTTGATTCTTTGAAGTTATTGTGAGATTTGCTGTTTTTCGGTAGTCGGGGCACCGGAAATGTCGTTGGATCGTACCCCGTCTCTGTTCAGGTATGATTGAATTGTAAAGCTCGGAAATTTGATGAATTTGGTGAGGTGATGGATTGGGGGTTGTGATGTGTTTGGAAAAATAGGAGCTTTTGGTGATCGAGGACTTGTTGTCGGCACTGGTGGGCATCGAGGGGCGGTATATTTCGATTAAGAGAGTGCGCGGGAAGGACGGGCATGTGGTGTTTCAGATCGATCCGTCGATGGACCTCGCCTTGCAGGTGAATTGCGAGAAGGGTTCAATATTAAGTTGCCTGTACAAGTTAGAAATGTGAGCTTGTTTCTGAGAATTTATTAGCTTTTACCTGACGCAGGAATTGACGCAGCGGATCTTCCCTCTGTGCGAGGACTTTGTGCTGGTTAGTCAGTTTGTGGAGTCGAAATCACATTTCAAGAATGGCCTGGTCAACCATGCTTTTGCCGCTGCTCTAAATGCATTCCTAATAGTACGCACGAAAACCTGCTTACTTTCGTATGAAATATTATGATAATTGATGATTTGAGGTTAATGCGGATGTTCGCTAGTTATTATGTCTAGAGGACTTCTTTTGAGTCTCCATGAGTTCATACTAAGGCTCTTTGATTGTTTCTCGATAAGCATTGATTGAAAAATGTTGGCTTTAATTGCCTTGTAATAGCTGTTATGTACATAAACGGAACATGGAAATCATAGCCAGATTAACTGTCGTTAATTTTTTAGTTCAGAATTACGAATTCCTTCATGTTGTTCTAATTAGGTTAAACTCCGTTAGGGGGAAACAACATACGTGTTTGTTCTTTTGCTTTTTCCTAATTGGAGAAAGGAATTTCATGGTCACGCTGCCACTGAATACTAATTCTGTCTTTTTAATGCGTCATGAGAATAAATACCTTAAAGCTCTATTATTTATTTATTATCTGTTTTTAACTTCAGGATTACCAGGCAATGGTTGCCCAGCTAGAGCATCAGTTCCGTATTGGAAGACTTTCGGTTCAGGGGTTGTGGTTCTTCTGTCAGGTTGGGTTATTCCTTATATTTACCTTCGTAAATCGACTGCTGTGTGGAATTCTTTTGATAACCATTCCTTTCTATGCCCTTTTTAGCCAATGATGGGATTACTGCATGCTTTGGCAATTGTGGTTGAGAAGGCTTCCTCTAGCAATTTCTCAGGCTCTGCAACTCTTAACCTTCTGCAAAGCCAGGTAAATATCCAACTCTGCAACCAAATATGGAGCTGAAATATTTAAATTGCTTAGAATCATTTATGGTTATTAGCTCTATACCTTTTTCATTTAAATTATATGTATCATTTCATGTTATATCTTCTACAATTTAAAAATTATATACTTTAGAGTTTAGATTGTTAATTCTTTGCCGGAATTTCTGGAAATTATGATTAATTTGCATGACAGGCCAAGGCTATGGCAGGCGATAATGCAGTTCGGTCATTGCTTGAGAAGATGACAGAGCATGCTAGTACTGCTTACCTAGCCATATTGGAGAGGTATTCATTCTCGTTAAACGATTCTATAACTGCCAATGAGACAATAAAGCGCGATCTTCCATTCATTGAGTTGAGCTACATTTAGATCTTTGATAATGTAGGACTTAGATATGAAACTGAAGTTTTAATTACAAATTTGTCGTCTTTGTCTTTTACCTAGAATATACCATATTGCTGGGCTAAAGGCTTGGTGTGACGATAAAGATTCTAATATTGTTCAGTATTTATTCTCCTATGTCTGATATAGTTTTAGCTGTTTGGTTCTGACTATATGGAGGGTTTGTTTCTGGGCTTATTCATGTGGAAGAACTTCATCTGGATCTACTGCAAATCCCTTGCTAACTTTTTTTGCTTAATTTAATTCACAACTCCAGATGGGTATATGAGGGCGTTATTGATGACCCATATGGTGAATTTTTCATTGCTGAAAACAAATCACTTAAGAAGGTACTTAAGGAAACTATATTTTGCAGCCCTCTTTCGATCTCATCAATTATAATATTCTAGAAACCTATTACACATGCTTCTGCAGGAGAGCCTCACACAAGATTATGGTGCAAAGTATTGGCAACAGCGGTACAGCCTAAAAGATGGCATTCCTACCTTCCTTACAGGTGTTGCAGGGACAATTTTGACTACTGGAAAGTACTTGAATGTTATGAGAGAATGCGGGCACAGCGTCCAGGTACATTTTTATCTCCTACCATGTAAAATACCATTAACTCCTATAGGAAGTAAGATCTTTTATTCTGAATATGCTATCAACTATCTACACTATTGTGTTTGTTAGGTTCCCTTACCTGAAAGTTCAAAATTGATGAGCTTTGGATCGAATCATCACTATCTTGAGTGCATCAAAGCTGCTTATGACTTCGCGAGCAGTAAGCTTTTGAGTCTTATTAAAGATAAGGTAAAATGTATTCTCTAGTGAGAATTCTTGCATTGCCCTTGATGTTTTATCAAAATCTAATGCGAGAATAATGATTGTGCAGTATGATCTTGTCGGCAGATTGCGATCTATGAAGCGCTATTTTCTTCTGGACCAGGTATTCCTGCACAATTTCACTTTTCAGGAGTAGCTAGAATTCCAGTACTCAAATTCTTTGCAGCTGTTAAGTTTGCAATAAGTATTTGTAATATCCAACCAATTTGCATCAATGCATGTTTTCTGAGTTGATGTTTTGAATTAGTTTGCTTAATCCAATAAAATTTTAGGTCAAATCTTTTTTGTAAATATAACTACGTTTGATTATACTAATGTTTAGGGTGACTTTTTGGTTCACTTTATGGACATTGCTCGAGATGAGCTTACCAAGAGGCCTGAAGAAATATCGGTCGAGAAACTGCAGGTTTCTCTCTTACTGCTTCTATGTCCTCTTTTCTTTCTTGTCACAGATTGATGACAAGTTGACAACCATTATCAGGCTCATTATAACATAGTATTTATTTACGTTGAAACAGTCTCTACTTGACCTTGCATTGCGCACTACAGCTGCCGCAGCCGACCCATGTCATGAAGACTTGACTTGTTGTGTGGTAACGGAATTTAAATTGTTTTTGTGAAAGATGTGCGGACACTCCAATTACTGCTCATTTGGGAATGAATGGCCCATTTAAATCTTCCTTTCTTACTTGTTGAACCTCTCCCTTTGGTTTTTTTTTTTGTAGTTGAGTATATTTATCGCTGTGGTTGGCATATTATTACTGATAATTTGTTGTGTAGTTGCTAATAAGCGGACCCAGTTTCTCCTTTTCTCATTTCCTATCCATTCTAACCAGGAGAAAACTTCATTGCTGAAGAGACTAATCAGTCTCAAAGATCTGGAAGCAGTAGCTGATAATACTGACCAGCCTGAGCCACTGCAGATTACCGGCTTGGAAACTTTCTGTCTGAGTTATAAGGTGTCTTTTATGCTCTTATACTGATTTGATCCTCCTTTTCATCATCCTTTATCTACTGCATATATCGATTTACTGATATGTTGATAATGCTGTAGGTTCAATGGCCGTTATCACTTGTTATTTCGCGGAAGGCTTTAACAAAATATCAATTGATTTTCCGGCTGCTGTTTCATTGCAAGCACGTCAGCCGCCAGCTCTGCATGGCGTGGCAAGTACATCAGGCATGGATCTTCTCTGTTTCTCTGACCTAACTTATATGGGAATTTTCCATGTAGACCTGCAACATGATTTACTTATTACATATACGCCCCCTCAAAGGTATATAGTTTCTGACAGAAATATCCTAAGTTTAGCTTTTAACCATGGTGGGAAGTTGGTTTATTTTGGAAAATGTTCATACAAATCATCATCTGTGTAAGTACAAGGGTACATATGTAACAATCATATTGGAATTTCTCAGTTACATGACTGATATCGGTTTCTATTGAATGATAATAATAGTTTTGTCGCAGGGATTTCGTTCCTTCAACATGTTGGGAACACCAATATTGCGATCTTCCATTCTTTGTCGCAGCATGCTTAAGTTTATAAACAGCCTTTTACATTATCTAACTTTTGAGGTAAGTAGCTTTCCTTTTCTTTTTCTTTTTTTTTTTTATAAAAAATAAGTTCCCGCTTGATCGGAATTAATGCTTTTACATTATGTTGTCATCAGGTACTCGAACCAAATTGGCATTTGATGTATAATCGACTTCAAACTGCAATAAGCATAGATGAGGTTCAATTTAATTGCTCTAGATACATTAGTTGATGGCATTATTAAATCCAATCACCTTACTAGGTCATTTGTTGCTGATCTTCTGATCTTTTATGTACAGGTCATCCAATTCCATGATTTCTTCCTCCAAAAATGTCTGAAAGAATGTCTGCTCCTTTCTCCTCAGCTTCTCAAGGTTGGTCTGATTTATATTTCCCTTCATGTGTTTTTTTGTTCTTTTAGATTAGATTAGACATAATATATAGATTAGACGAAACCTCGTTAAGCGCTTCCTGAATTTCACATAGCAGTATCTTTCTTATGTCTGCATCTACTCCGCGCAGAAAGTGGAGAAGCTGAAATCCATATGCCTTCAATATTCAGCTTCCATTCAATTGTTGATACCGTCTATCTATGTCCCTGAACCGGATAGTGCATTTGACGCTACGAGTTCTTCTGGAACGGTAAAGTCTAAACCAAAGAGATCTTCGTTGAGAGGCGAGCAACTGAAGCTAGCATCTCAGAATATCATAATCTCCGACTCGATCATGTAAGGCCGTCCGGCGTTAAATTGAACTTATAACTGAAACTAGTCAAACCATCTTTCCATCTTGCATGTCTGCGACTACTTACTCACACCCCAAAACTACAGGAAGTTTGAGAAGGAATTTAATGCCGAGCTTCAGAGTCTTGCTCCCATTTTGAGCAACAGCTCGCATGCAGAACCGTATCTGACACATCTGGCCCAGTGCATTCTCGCCGCAGGAACCGATCAGTGAGTTCTCTAGTGACTTTGCAGAGTGCCTCTTTGTTTGGTGTTCTTGTTCACATTTCTTCGGTTAAAAGGGTAAGAAACATTTCAAATGCGATTACATTTGCTTGGTTGTTTTATTGCTCATCTTGTCGAGGATCGTGAGCTGGTAATGATATATGTATGGAAAAAATCAAGAAAACTGCAAAGCTCAGTGCACTGTTGAATTCGATTGCGGTGTCTGCCAAGCGAATTACCTTTCAACCAAATGAACTCCTTATGTTGGGGACAATTGCTAAAGTTGTAGAGAGCATATGTATGTGTATATATTAATTATGGAGATCAGTGTATTTACACTGATGATATTCTTGGATTGTGCCAGAGAATTGGTAAAATGAACTTTTAAGTTGATTTGGTTTCCTATCTTTTTATTTTTGAGTTTTGCGTATGCATAAATTTCGTTGTTACCAGAAAAAAGATTTACAAAAAATAATTACTCTACATAGATCATTGTTTATCTTATCCGACGAAAAACATTCCTCATAATTGTGCTCCAGAACTCACTCAAATCGTAAGCAGTTACCTGCGGTTTCATGATTGATGCGATCACGCCCGTCAATCAAATGCTCCTTCTACTCCAACAAACCACATCAGGCGTCCCTCTGAGATGAACTAGTCATACCAAGAACAACAGGAAGAGCGCAAAATTTCACCATAACACTTTCAATTTGTTGAAAAGTTCAAAACAAGAACCCGCAGGTAGAGCCCCAGGCGTCGACGGTATCATGGACACGCATTCTGAGCGGCATAGATGATGGGTCGACGGAAGAGCATAGCAACACCAACACATCAAGTTCGACCACGCGAAATTGGTTCTTCGAGTTTCGCATGAAAGATAGTCTGATAACACCCCCTGACAGAGCACAAGACAGAATAAAGCATACAAAAACAAGAACACAAAACTACTGCTTTTCTAAAAATTGGGCCCTGGAAAAGAAAAGAGTGAGAAAGATCAACAAGATGAGATGCAGACTAATGAAGGGGGCTACCATACAAATGAACAAAGCAAAATGAATGCTGTGTTTTCCGTGATAGCGATAACGTGCGTACGGTCGAACATGTTGTGATTGTAATGTAACAGTCTACTGTATGTAAAATAGACCATTCATATGGCCTTTCAGAGAACACTCAAACAAACCATAGGAAAAAGGGACTGTACCTTGAAATTGGATCTACTACACTTTGTGAGTAGTTCTCTTTCTTTTATTTGCTTTTGCAGACTTGAAACCTATGCTGGATTTCCTCCTCGCTTCCGATTCCACAAACTCTTTCAGCTTCTCCAGTGCTGTTAAACTCGCAAAATAAAACAAAATAAAAACAGAATAAACATAAGAATCTAGAACTATGAGAATAAGGAGAACCACTTTTCAGTTAGATAAAAAAAACAAAATAAGGGCAGTATCGCTACCGGAAGAATAAACAGGAAGAAGGCTTTCTATTGAATCAGCAGGTAAAGAATGAAGAGTACAGGAACTATCATCCGCCTTCTGAAGCATCGAATCAAAACGTTTAACCTGAGAAAAGACGGGACTTAAGGTTGCGGAGCCACGCAATTGAATTGCATATATGCATGTCTGGGGCTTTACTAAGCAGAGAAAAGCATATAATGTGAAGTACAAGTATTTAAAAGGATGAAGAGCATTAAATAAATTGAAAAGCAACACTCAATTAAAGAAAGTTACTATCAGAAAAAGAATAGAGCTACTTAAAGTAACAATTGCAAGTATGAGTAGGTTATTTGAATGAAAATAGCCTTACTTCATGTTTTCTTAGCAGGGTAAAGCAGCAGCCGGATTGTCCTGCTCTTGCAGTGCGGCCTGCTCGGTGTATGAATGTCTTTACGTATGATGGCATATCATAATTTATGACATTTCTTATACCTTCGACATCCATTCCTCGAGTCATTGCATCTGTTGCAATAAGCACTTCTAACTTCCCTTCTCTAAAGGCCTTCAATGTTTTGCTGGGCAAGCAAGAAAACAGAAGTAAATCATTTTAAAAAGAATGCTAGTTAGGTATTTCGCTCTCCCCTCCAATAGCGGGCACGGTGTTTAACAAGAATCATAACTACTGTACATTGCCACAACTTCATTTGGACAAGAACTCTAGACAAATCAACACACAAAGACAGTGAATCTTATGCAGAAAACACCTAACAACAGAAAAATAAATTAGCGATATAAGGTGTTAGATACACAATTTAGAAAATCAGCAGAAAAGTAGCAAAACGAAAAGGTGCCGTAAAATTTAACAAATGTGACACAAACAGATAAACTAACAATAACTCTATTAAGTTAGGAAACTATAGATGTTCACCTCCGAACAGATTGACGCTGCAGGCGCGAATATTCACTAAATTGAAATGGTAATTCTCCAAGGAACTTTAATAAAGTGCTCAGCCTGTGAGTTGATTCGACAGACGATGTAAAAACTAAGCACTTCTCCCCTTTCAACTCCTGAAGGAGAGCAACTAAGTACAATGGCTTGAGTTTTGAATTACAAATCTGCAGGGATAACAAAAAACAGTAAATGGCTCATCTTTTATGCCAGATAACTTCGTGCAAAGAAATACTATAGGCCGTTGGTAAAGGACATCTTTTAAATATAAAACAACACTGACTTGCTACAATACTAGATACATGGATATCTTCATGTATAAATAGTGAAAAAAGCTTACCAGCTTATATGATTCCAATAATTCAGGTAGTCTGTAGCGCTTATTTCCACTAGTCAACAATAGAGGATGATGCAAGTCAAGTTGAGAAAGCTTGCTAGGATCTTGAGTCAATGTAGCAGACAAAATCATTTTCACCAGCCTTGGGTAACGCTTACCTTTAAAACCCCGTTCGACACCTCTGCATGACAAAAGTAGAAACAACTAGAGGATTTATCGGTTTTCCAAATATCAGTTTCAAGTGGAGCTTTAACCAATATAGAGAGGAAGAGACAGAAACTTACGATCTCCTAATGGTAATTAAGGAACCAAGAAAAGAGGGGGCAACAGTTTCATGGCTGAGCATATCTTGATCAGTCGAGCAAGAAAGTTGGATGACGGTTGGCAGCCAGGACTGATAGGCCTCTCTTAACAATCGATCTGTTTCATCAACAACCTGAGATTACAAATAGAAGATGTTAAAAAACAACAATAATTTATCTTATGAAATGGAAGAAATGGGATGTGCGGCATGTCACTAGCGGGCGCACGGCCTACGCGGTGCACCACATGCAAGAACCAATGGTCGAGAACAGGGATTTGAGTGCCCCTCAGCACTGGCCATGCCCAACATACCGTACAATGCCGGCAAGACATCAGCACGATACGACCCGCTTGTCGATGGCATGGCTCAAAACCCTCTTTTTGTAAAATTAGCGAGTAGTTCCCTCAACAAAGTGCACAAAAATAGATAGAAATATATAATAAACAATTAGAATATATTTTGTGCCAAAGAAAATTGATATTTCATGCCATTGTGTGTTGGCACACATGTATTTTTTTTTTTTGACAGACGACAAGTTGCCGGCACGACCTCGTGCCACAACACTTAAATCCTTGGTTGAGAAGTCAAATTACCAAATAGCGCAGATGCTCCATACTAAAACCCTTTGTCATGTTAATATGGTCCATCAGCCTTCCTGGAGTAGCCACTAATATATCCACCGAAGTTTGTGGTTCCATTTGTATATATTCAGGATCAAGAGTAGCACGCATCTCTAAGTTAGGCCTTTCAATGAGTTCCGAAATTTCATCTGCAACTGATGTTTGGCCCACTGCTGAGCCCACACGTAAACCCACAGCAGGCGCAACAGCATCAAAAACTTCTTTAACCTGAACAGGAACAGGAAAACTTACGATTAAACTTCGTTATCAACATATCAGATATTCTGAACAAAAACATCTGGGAATTGCCAAACTTGATGTTTCCATTTTGACCTTTGGGCCTCACTGAAATTAAGACGGCTATTAACAAAACGACCAAAAAAGGTACGACCAAGAAAGAAAAAGAAAAAAAAACAGTTGCAAATGTGTAAACTGTTAGTGAAATCCTTCCCCCGAAGGAAGAACCGCATAACCCCACACCAACCTGCAAAGCTAAGTCTCGCGTAGGCAAAACTACTAACGCACGTAGACATCTTATTTTCCGAGACGCTAGCGCTTGCACGATAGGCAAGGCATAAGATAGTGTCTTGCCACTTCCTGTCGGAGAATTGATGCAAATATCTCGCTCAAAAGCACCGGGCCCAATTGTTTCTTGCCACACCGCTACTTGTACAGGAAAAAGCGATTCGATATTCATCTTCTGCAAAGCCGCCTCCAACCTAGATGCACAAAAGATAAGCTTCAAAGAATACAAAACTCATTCTTTCAAAGCAACATGATACAACACTTCCAATAAGCAAGCATCAGCTAACACTACTACAAAACATATGATTTTGCACGCGACAGGAAACTACAAACAAAAGCATTATTAGAACTCTATCATCTACTCAGAACAAACTGATACATGATCTTATAATAAGAGCAAAACAGTAGATTGCATACGTATTTGAACATTCATATCCTGCATTGTAAATTACCTCCAATCGATGCACAATAAGCTAAATTTAACACAATTATTTGTATAAATTACACAAAAAACATAAAAAGAACAGTACTCGGCTACATCTCACGAAAATCATAGAGTCTCGTCAAATTAACAACAAAATTCAGGTAAATAGCACCTGCGATCGAGATGAGGAAGAAGAGAGAGGGGACGCTCGTCAAAGAGATCGATGTCGACGGGGTTTCGCATCCATGGCAAGTGTGGGACGCGCTTCTTGGAGTCGTCCATGGCGCGCTCTCTCTCTCTCTCTCTCTCTCTCTCTCTCTCTCGCTCTAGGGTTTTAGGATTGGAGAAGAAGCGGGAGAGCGAAGCGTTGATCTTGGATGCAGGATCGGCACGAATCTTAACGTGATCTGGGAAAGGGTTTCTTTTTTGCATTTTAGTTCATAGAATGTTTGATATTGACTATATGGTACTTTTATAATTTTACCGAAAAAATAAAAGGCCATTGATTAATTAGAAGTCACGGATAGATCCGAAACGAACCCGAATCCGAACCGAACGTGAACGGATCCGATTTTGACTCCGAACCAAACCATATAACCCAGTGAATCCCGTTACCGCCCTTCTTCTTCTTCGTCTCCTTCGACGCAAATATCACCCGAGCGAAGGAAAACGAAACCCTAGCCATGGACGAAACCCTAACCCCCGTCCATGTCCTCGTCCGATCCCCCGACCTCTCCCTCCCCTCCCATGCCGTAACCCTCGCCCCTGACCTTACCCTCCGCCGCCTCAAGCTCTCCCTCCTCCTCCCACAAACCCTAACCCTAGACTCCCTCTACTTCTCCCTCAACGGAAAGCCCCTACCCGACTCCTCCACCATCGCCTCCGCCGCCTCCGGCGGTGGCGGCGGCGTCCTCGACCTCACCCTCCGCCTCCGCCTCCGCGGGGGCGGCGGCGATGGCGGCGCCACCGGCGCCGAGTCCCGCGACTGCTACCTCAAGATGTACGCCACGAAGAAGCCCGATAAGGTCGATCCCAACGAGACACGCCTCTCCAGGTGGACCACCTGCGCCCTCTCCGGCGAGCCCCTCGCCCACCCCGCCGTGGTCGATCGCCTCGGCAACGTCTTCAACAAGGAGGCCCTCATAGAAGCGCTTCTCCACAAGAAGCTCCCCAAGGAGTTCAAGCACATCCGCGGGCTCAAGGACCTCATCCCCATCCACCTCGATCCGATTCCGGGTGCCTCCGCCGATGCCGAAACTAAATTCCAGTGCCCGATTACCGGTCTCGAATTCAACGGGAAGTATAGCTTCTTTGCGGTCAGGGGTTGCGGCCACGTATTGAGTGCGAAGGCTCTGAAGGAGGTGAAGTCGACATCTTGCTTGGTTTGCCATAAGGAGTTCTCGGATTCGGATAAGATTGTGATCAACGGGAGCACTGAGGAGGTCAAGCTGTTGAGGGGAATGATGGAGGAGGAGAGGGGGAGAGTGAAGGAGAGGAAGGAGAAGAAGGCGGGCGCTTGCTTGAGCGGCGGCACGAAGCGTGCTGCTGATGAGAAAGGCTCTGTATTGCAGAATGGGAAGAAAGATAGTAATGGGAAGAGATTTAGGGCTCTGGATATCGCGCCGGCTAATGCCACGAAGGAAGTGTACGCCTCAATATTCACTTCGTCAAAGAAATCGGACCTCAAGGAGACGTATAGTTGCAGGTCGCTTCCGCTCGGCAGGAACTGATGGCAAAACTATGCTATATTGCAGTACCGTCCTCTCGAAAGGTCATCTCTTGCGCTAGTTGCTTTGATGTTCTCTCGATCACTATATTCGTCTTAAATTGCACATCTGTAGAGATTGTGATATGAAATTTCATGTAGATCATCATTCGCCGAGTGTGTTTTGAATTGAACATTGAAGATCCTGAAATGTACTTTGAGAGTTCACTTATTTACTCAATTGCTTTTGTTCATGTTTATGATAGATTAAGGAAGCCCTAGCTAATATTATGTAAATCTCAAGTTTATGAAGTGTTGAAAATAATGCTTTTAGTAGCTCAACATCTGAATTTGTCCAGTTTGTAAGTAGTGTGCAATGAATTGTAACCAATATTGAGATTATTTTGTTTAATTTGGTCCGGTATGTGTGAGTGTAGATGTGACGGAGATAGAGTTGGTTTAGCTATGCAATTGTGACGCCCCAACTTCCCAGGGGGTCACCCATCCTAGAACAACTCTAGCTCTAGCACGCTTAACTCTCTTAACCTCTTGGGTCTTACTACCACCCAAAATACTATAGTCGGGTTTAGAGATTTAGTCCTATTATATCATTTATATATAGGACTAATCCGAATTCCGGGGGTGCCACATTCTACCCCCCTTTAAGCTCTGACGTCCTCGTCAGGCCCAAAGACACTCACAAGCACCAGGCGATGTGAGACTCGTCTCGCTAGCCTTAACCGACCTTGTGGGGAGCTGCACTCCACCCACAACGGTCATTAGCCGGGGAGCCTCGCTTTACACGCTAAATAACCCTGGCTCAGTCGAGACTCATCTCATATTTCCGACTGGTGAATGGCTCTGATACCAACTGTGATGCCCTAACTTCCCAGGGGGTCACCCATCCTAGAACAACTCTAGTTCTAGCTTAACTCTCTTAACCTCTTGGGTCTTTGGTGTGGGCCCAACGAGTTATTATTGCTAGTGGGTCGGGTCGTTACAGCAATAGTGGTGCCGTATTCGGTCATTTGAATCTAACTAGCGAGTCAATTGAGTCTGCTAGACTTCTATATATACTCCGGAGCTTCTATGTTCAACCGGATTGGTAATTGGTAGACATCACATTTGGATTTGAATATTCCTGTTGTTATTCAGGTTGTTCATAGAGTGGGGTTAGCTGCATTATTGGATAATAAAGCCATTTTCAAGAGATTTTGGCAATGAGATATTTGCTTGAGGAGTGAATCGACACAATCCAACGCATTCTAGACTAGTTTACTTTAAGATCTCAAGTAATTTACCGAATTGGTATCAGTCTGGCTGAGAGTAAGTTAGTTTTGAATTGATAGCATTATTTCTACAAGTTGGTCGTTTGAGTTCAATTACTGAGCCAGTTAAATCACTTCGAATCAATATGGGCTTTCACTATGAGTTGCTCTTCTTATTATTGAGAATTTTTTAGGTTTTTTTTTTTTTTTTTGGGAAGTTCACAATTAGGAGTAACTGATTGATAGTTTCTGAAATAGTTGTGAAATTCATGGGTTTGATTTCGACGATAATAACTTCGCCGGCTTTAATGCTTCTTTATTTGTGTCGTCGCAGTGTGATTTAAAGTGGTCTTTCTCTTTTATTGATAGATTGAATCAGACTTTGATCTTATCTGATATGTGTGGGGTTTCTGGTCAGGGCCATGTTTCATGAATCTCCTTCACAGTATGAATGGATCTCACAACATTGTCATGTAGATGAATTCTTAGCTTTGATGTAGCTTACACTTCAACATGCCTGCTTTCTGATGTATAATTGTATGCATTTTCTGCATTGTATGAAGCACGAATTTTAAAGTCATATGAACACTTAACAGGATGGTACTGTCCCCACTGAACTTCTTTTATTATATTTGCTTGGTATGATTGTTGATGAAATATGGATGTTCCTTTTTACCCTCTTTGGATCAAACTATCATATGTAGATCTTAGTTCTAAATCTATTGGAAAAAGGTAATTTCAAAAATGGCTGTAAGTGGAGGAATATTTTTTGTAATAATTGAAAGACCAGGAAAAGCTGATTCAGCACATGTGAGCTCCCATGTTCTCACTCACCAAACAAAAAGATAAATATGAAAAACAAAAACAAAAAAAGAGGAAACAAAGAAAAATAAAGCAAAAAGAAAAAAGAAAAAAACGAGAAAAGTGAGTCCCATATAAAGCCAAGTGACTGAGCACATGGAATCTTACTCATCACCCACTATATATGTTTTTAATTTGTCTCAGTAACACCTTTTAGAGTGATTGTTTAGTTACCTGCATCATAAACTATATATCACAAGTATAATTATAAGCAAGTTCAAATTTTTGTTGAGTTGATGTAGTTGTATCTGCATGATGTTATATTTAGATCTGCAGATTAAAATTTAACTGCTGCATTTAGATTTGCACTCAAATTAGGAACAGTTGAAAATGCAGTGGTTGGAGAGATAATGTCACCTATCTTTTAAGATTATAGGAAATAAAAATTGATCTTTATTATGTA
>CM055068.1:49572547-49585047 GCA_029204045.2 Tillandsia leiboldiana | reverse complement strand
TAAAATAATTATTATATTTTATAAATTTAAATTGATAAAAAGTAATATTTATATACACACACTCTGCCCGCCTCTTGCGAGGTTGTGCGCTTGTTGCTGGATTGCCTGCTTCCCATCTACGTGTCTGTCCGTAGTTGCACCTCAGTTAGCACGCTGTGGGATGCGTGCGCGAACAGCTGGAGGACCCGAGAGCAGGGGGACCTCATCTCTATCGCGGCAGTTTGGTGGTCCGTCTGGTTAGAGCGAAACAGAATGAGGTTTGAGTCGGTCTCTCGCAATCCGGGCTTTCTGTGCTCTGTCGCACATCGCACGTGACCTGTTAGAGTCCTGGTCCGTGTCCTGTCCTTAAGTTTGGTCTTTCTTTTTTTTTTTTTTTTTTTTTTTTTTTAGTTTTCTCAAAAAAAAAAAAAAAAAAAAGTTATAGAGAAAGAGAGAGAAAAAAAAAAACACATAAACTTCAAATTAATGAAAATATATATTAAAATGCAGGCGAAGACAAAATTTAGAAAATTGAAAATATATATTAAAACAATTCTCGGCTGCTCCTAATACCATAATTCATATGGAACTTCTCAATCTTAATTGAGTCATTTTCTAATATATATATTATTATTATTATTAATTTAAACAAGTCAATTGCGAGTTTTTAATTTTGGTGCTGAAATAAACAACAACATTTATAAAATAAATAATTATTTTATAATTTAATTGTGTAATGATATATTTTTATGGAAAATGCTATGTGTACACTAGTAAGGGGTGTACATCTCACATCCCCACCCATCTAAGGATGAGGGTGTGATGATGGGTCACTTGATGTGACCCGTAAAAGATATTGCAATATTAAAATGGTGGAGATATATGATGTACACCTCTTCGGAGTGTACATGTAGCATTGCTCTATTTTTATAATAATAATATAAAAATAAAATAAAAAATAGTTAAGTTTAATTTTTTAAAGTATATAATTATAAAGTAAAAATTGCCGAATTTTGTAAAAAAAAAAAAAAAAAAAAAAAAAACCTTTGTTATCTTAGATATTTGAGACGTGGTCTCACTTTACAACACGCATTTTATCACTTTACCCCTCACCACTCATCATTTATTTACAATTTGTTCAAAAATTTATTATTTTTTTGTCCTTTCCAAAGTACACCATCATTAAAAATAATAATAATATATAAATCAAAATAATAATTATATAAAAAGGAATTTAATAAATAAATAAATAAATATAGTGTGTTTTAAGGGAGAGATATAAAGGGGATGCATCATCATCATCAACACAAAATTAAATTAGATTAGTTTATTATATTCAATTCTGATGATTAATTTCATTAAATTGGAATATAAATTAATTTAAATTTAAATTTAATTCGAATAAATTAAAAAGCTACACGTCACTCTCGCGAGTTTTGAGGTGGCCAAAGTCGGTAGCTTCTTCGCGGGACCCACCACTTTAGAAAACCTACCGGGGCACGTGCCGCGCTATGAATGGAGGGCTAATGAGGGTCGCTCTGATTGCAGCCTGTTGGATCGCGACACGTTGGCTTTAAATATCGGGCGTAACCGACACCAGCAGTTCACCGCACCGGCGCTGGTCCGTGTTCTTCATTGCTTTTCTAAAGTAAAAATTGCGAAGAAGTTCCTGTAATATATTAAATTGTCAGTTTCATAAAAACATTTTAACTTTTTTTTTTAAAACAATAACCACTCTAAATTTAATTTTTGTAAAATAATTTAATTTGATACAATTTTAAACAAAACTAAAAGTTTGTTTCACGGATGAATCAGATTATATTTACAGTTCATACATATACAATTACCATATGTCAAAGTTTGAAAATTAACTACCTACTTATTATGACTTTTATTATAAAAGTTTTACTAAATTACGAATGAACATGCTCTGTGTAAAAATTTAAAATAATGCTTTAGTATAATACAATGCATATTAAAAAATTTGTTTATTTATTTAAGCAATAAATTATCATACATATTATTTTTTTATTTTTTTTTAAATTTATTGAATATTAAAATTTATTTAAAATTTTGATCATATAATATACAATGTAATCGAATCACAATAATATACAAAATATGATATTATAATTTGAAATAAATATCATATTTCTCACTGAGCAAAAATTTAACGGGGATCGTCCCTTCTCATAATATATAGTACGATCTCATTTGTTTTAAAAATAGTTTGGTATTAATATATTTATCTAATACTATTAAATAAAAAAAAATAAAGCGACATGCAAAATAATTTATTTTGGTGCATTTTTACTGTACGTTATTTTTACAATTTCAAATATATTACAAAGGAAGCCAAACTTAAGGGAGTGAATTGATATACGACGATAGTACAAGGGCATTTCCGTGCAAATTTTGCCTCCTCATTTCCCTTCTAATTCCTCGCCGCCCCATCTGTCTCTCTCTCTCTCTCTGTCTCTCGACTCATCTTCGCTTCACCTTCCTCTTCTCGACGCCGATGCGAATTTGAAAACGAGTAAACCCTTTCTCGGGGGGACGACGACGACGACGACGACGACGACGACGACGACGTTCTCCGCGTCCTCACCATCGCCCACCCCCTTTGACCTGAAGCGAATCCCCTTCAAAAATCCCCACAAACCCTAGTTTCCTCTCGTGCCCCCCAACCCAGATCCACCCCGATCGCGCCCGAATCCCTCATCTCCTTCGCTAGATCCGTGCTCTCCGTGACCGATTCCTAGGGTTTTTTAGGGTTTCCGCGAGCTTTTGGATGGTCCGGAGATGTCGACCTCGATCCTCCCCAAGAACGAGACGGTGCAGATCCGCGAGGTGTGGGGCGAGAACCTCGACTCGGAGTTCGCCCTGATCCGCGACATCGTCGACGAGTTCCCGTACGTCGCCATGGACACGGAGTTCCCCGGCGTCGTCCTCCGCCCCCTCGGCAGCTTCAAGACCAACTCCGACTTCAACTACGCCACCCTCAAGGCCAACGTCGACCTTCTGAAGCTCATCCAGCTCGGCCTCACCTTCTCCGACGAGGCCGGCAACCTCCCCACCTGCGGCACCGGCCGCGGCTGCGTCTGGCAGTTTAATTTCCGCGAGTTCGACGCCCAGCGCGACGTCTACGCCTCCGACTCCATCGAGCTCCTCCGCCAGAGCGGCATCGACTTCAAGAAGAACAACGACAAGGGTATCGACGCCCATCGCTTCGCCGAGCTGCTCATGTCATCCGGCGTCGTCCTCAACGATTCCGTCCACTGGGTCACCTTCCACAGCGGCTACGACTTCGGCTACCTCCTCAACCTCCTCACTTGCCAGAACCTTCCCGACTCCCAGCCCGGATTCTTCTCCCTCATCAACATCTACTTCCCCATCGTCTACGACATCAAGCACCTCATGAGGTTCTGCAACAGCCTCCACGGCGGCCTCAACAAGCTCGCCGAATTGCTCGACGTCGAGCGCGTCGGGATCTGCCACCAGGCCGGCTCCGACAGCTTGCTCACGTCCTGCACTTTCCGGAAGTTGAAGGAGTCGTTCTTCAACGGCTCCACCGAGAAGTATGCCGGCGTGCTGTATGGTCTCGGTGTGGAGAATGGGCTGAACACTCATTGACTCTGAAAAAGACCCCCCAAAAAAAATGAAAAGAAGAAAACTTTATTTTAATAAAAATATGAATTAATGAAAAGAATAGTCTGTTTGGTGAATATATTTCTCATTTTCGTGCATTTCGCTTTAGATATCAATCTTTCAATCAGTATAATGCTAATTAGACGTGCAAAGGCGTTGCCTTTAATTGATTCCATGGTCTACTTCTTATTAGAGACTGAATCAGGTATTAATCCTCATGAGTTCTATGACAATTCTCTAGTGCCGCCATAGTTGAACATTTCATACAGATGTTTTCCTTTCATAGAGTGGTATACTGTATAGGTAAATTTGTTAGCATTTGTTAGGATAATCAAAATTGTCCAGGGTCATAAATGATGAGTGTCTTTGTTTTTCTTTTTTTGACAGCAATGATGTGTGCATATGTTTCTTCTCTCTGTTCGATGCTGTTCATCATTATGCATATGTGTGATTAATTTGCATAGGATTTTTTTTTTTCTTTTTTTTTTTTTACCAAGTAAAAGATTTTTTGTCTTTCTGCTTTACTTATAGTGCTTTCAGTGCTCAAGTTGTTTGAATGCTTGGCTATTACATTCTGTGTTTGTATCTCTCGCTTTTACTTTTCCGCATCGTGACATAGAATGCCAGGTACTGTTCTGAGACAATGCCACATTGAATTTAAATTTGTTGTTGCTCATCTTAAATGCTTGGACCTATACTTCATCCTTGTGTGATTGTGTATATCTTACGCAAAGCAAGAAGGTGCCTGCCTTTTCCCAATTACATCCAAAAAGTGGATGTATATCTTACGCAAATATCAATGTTAGTGTTATTCTCTACGGACTCGCCTTACTCGTCAAATATAAGACAACGTGGGAAGAGCTGCGTATTGCACAGTATTGAGCCGCATTTCTTGCGAAATATAGTTTTCAAGCTTGGAATGGCAAGGAAGGTATAAATTTGCTTCTCAACCTGTTTTACTTTTGTTCTGTTGCTTAGGGTTCTTCTTTTTAGTTTCTTGGTATTGTTGTTCGTGATTCTGGGAAGAAGGTCTGAGTCTGTCTTTTGTGAGAGTAAGCATACTTATATCTGATTGTAACTTTTGAACATGCGGTTCCGTTTGTGTCGTGAAGAGTGATGTCCTCAAAGTGTCATGCTTTGTTTTTGTGCTGTCGACTATAACAACTTCATTGTTGATAGAATTTTAGTAAAAATCTAAATCGTCACATTCTACGCGACACTGTTACATGGCTTTCTTTTTAATTGAGAATCTAATATTGCCGTAAGTGTGACTGTTTGAAGAGCCATTAGAGGGAAGGATCTAAAGATGAAATGGTATCATATTTGTTACCTGTGTTGTGCATGCCAATGATTGTTACAGTCGGGATAGATCTCTGTCGAGGGATTTTCGTATCATTTGAGATCTTCACATGATTTTTCATTTAATGGAGATGCTAATGCTGCTGGTAACTGTAAAGTAGAAAGGAGGCAGATCACTAAATTATGCGTTCGTCATCTTTTTTCCGTACTCAGACTAATCCTTGTGCAAAGACTTTTCTAGAGGATAGTCCCATGTAAGTTTTGCTGCTTTGGTAGAACTTTGATGCTACTACTAATGAGAGTGGATGTTTGGTTGGCATTCCGGGCTACTGGAACGAAGAGACGACGACAGCAAATCTGACAATTTGATGGTTCAATTGCTTTTGATCCCAAAATGGTCCTTTGGTAGTGAACTTGTATTGAAATTTTTCCTTTCTTGTTATCTTTGCGGAGGTAATTGTCGAATGTTTGTTGATAAAATCATATTTTTGCTGCTTCTGTGGACTCATGGCTGTTAGATGTGACTCAAAATCAGAATCGCTTCGATATTATGATTCAGGTTCGCCGACTCTTGTACGAAGCAGAATTCTTGTATTTCCTCTTTTCTACATAGTGAAACCTCTCCTCTTTCGTCCGTGATTTTTTTTTCCTGCAAATAGTTTTTTCACGTAAATCTGTGTGTTAATTCTCTGTCGTGCAAGTTTGGTTTTATTTTTCTGTCGTGATCGCCAATTGATTTTGTTTAGTTTGTGCGCTCGTTGCTAACAATGGCCAAAGTGCTTCTGAGTTCTGATAGCTTCATCATTGAATTGTGGATATAAGCTGCTACTAAGAATCCTATCTAAAAGTTGGCTCATTGTACAGCAGCAACATCTGATGTTTCTGATGCAGTATTGGTTTATATTCAACATCTGTTGTTTCTGCTGCTCTTACATTGCTTGTTTTCATTGCATACCAGCAGATCTTGGTCATTTTAATTTACTCTTTATTTGGTATTTTTGATGTTATTGTTAGAGATAATTGCCTGTGTACCCCTGAAATCTGAAGAAATATCTGATTTATCCTTTTTATTTTTTTCTTTTCAATATATCATTCATATGTTCCACCGTTATTAAAAATACCCAACCGTTTTTCTTTGTTAAGTTAACTAGGGTTAAACTAGACTTAAATAATAATCGGAGTTGAAAATTATCAGATATATCTATTTTGTCTCTATTTATCAAAACTATTGAAAATTTTAAGGGTACATAAGAATAATTGATTATGGTAGAAGGATATATTTGAAAGGGCAAAATGATAATTTCATACAGATAACGGCAGCTCCAAACGTTTAACTTCAGGTCTTTGTTTGGTTTGGGTACAAAGGGAGATATCCCCCTTTGTACCCAAACACTATTGAACAAAGGGGGAACTATTAGGTACAGTAGTTTCAGTACAAACAGAATAAGCTGGAATAACAGTTCTTACCCATTATTTTATAAATTTGTTTTTTACCAAATTACCCCTCCTCCCCTCCTTTCTCTTTTTTCAATACACTCTCATCATCACAAATTCCTCTCTCTCCCCTCTCTCTCTCTTCTTCCCAATACACTCATCATCACAAATTTCTCTCTCCTCTTTTTTTTTTTTTTCTTCCCAATACACTCTCATCATCACAAATCCCTCTCTCTCCTCTCTCTTTTTAATTTAATTGGATATTAAATTAAATATTATTTTCAAAATTTTAGAAATTTTATTTTGATTTTGATTTTATCATAATTTTTGTAAGACTTTAAATTTTGAAATTTTATATTCGAAATTTTAACTTTAATTTAAACAAATAAAATGTTAAATTAAATATTATTTTTATAAAATATAATTTGAAATTTAATTTTGATTTTGATTATAATTTTGATTTTGATTTGATTTTAATTTTATCTTAATTTTTGTAAGGCTTTAATCCATTAATTAAAACGAAGAAAGTAAAAGTTATTATTTGAAAATTAAAAAATTTTATGTTTAAAATTTATAATTTAAAATTAATATTATATAATTTTAAATTTTAAAATTTAAATGTTGAAATTTTATATTTAAAATTTTAAATTAAATTTGAGAAAAAAAAATATTAAATTAAATATTATTTTTAAAAAATATAATTTGATTATGATTTTAATTTTATCTTAATTTTTTTAAAGCTTTAATTCATTAATTAAAACGAACTAATTAGATTTTAACAACTTTTATCACATATTAAATCTTGAGGGTAAAAAAGTAATTTACACAACTTAACCTCTTTATTCCTCTTATTCCTCATTATCATACCAAATATAAAATCTCTTATCCCTAGAACCATCCCAAACACTTTTTTACCCTTGTTCCGTACTTTATACTTATACCTGGTACTACTAATTCTCACTAATCTCCGAACCAAACGATACCCAGGGATATTTTAGAAAGAAGCTAAGAGGGATAAATCTAAAAACAAAAATTTTTTAAGAAATATATAGAAAATTGCACCTTATTGTTATTGCATCATTCTGGAAGAAGAAGATTATGCAAAGATTTGGTGGAATCTGCAACATTTTTAGTGAGGGAAAAGGTTGCGAAAATGTAAATGATTTTGTTTTTCCTTTTCTTCCTGTTCAATCAATCGTGGATAATAATAATAATAATAATATTTTAGTGTTGGAAAATAATTTATTTATTTATTTTATTTTTGCAAGATTAATTTTGAATTTAATATTTAAAATTAATTTGCACCGTACGATATTTAATCAGACGCTTCGCGATCCCCGAGGGGGTTGGAAGAGAGGAGGGGCATTTCCGTCAATACAACGAGGGAGAGAAAGCGGGGAAGGGCAGTTTTGGAAATTCTGGATTATTCTGGATTATTCTGGATTCTTGATCACAACCCTCCGTTCCCCATCCAACGGCTCAGATTGGCCATGAAAACACGAAATAAAACCCACTAGCCCTACTCCGCTCTTTTTATGCTTCGTCGTCGTCGTCATCGTCATTTTCCTCTTCTTCTCAGAAAGCCTAAATCGGAGCCTCTCTCTCTCTCTCTCTCTCTCTCTCTCTCTCTCTCTCTCTCTCCCCTTATTTTCGCAACAATGGCGGAAGAGGAGCGTCGTCTCCATGCGATCCCTCGCTTCATCCGCCTCCTCTCTCTCTCTCTCTCTCTCTCTCTCTCTCTCTCTCTCTCTCTCTCCATTTTAGCAACAATGGCCGGGGAGGAGAGTGGTCTCCATGCGACCCCGCGCCTCAGCCACCTCATCGCGCGTCCGCATACGACGCCGGTCATGGGGCAACAAGCTACTGCTACAAACCCTAGTATCCTCGGTGGGCGCGGTGGCCGGAGGGCCTAGCGCCGCCGCGGCTCACCGGGAAGGGTTTGATGCCAAATCCTAGACCTGGTCCGCCGCGTCATCCGTGGATCGAGCCGATCGGATCGAATCCTGTGGAAATTGTATGTAAGCATAGCAATGACCACATCCTATTGATCATGAAAAAAGAAAGGGTTAATTTCAAATTCCTCCCTCCTATGGTTTAGCTTATTTCACTTATTTTCACTTTGCTACTCCGTGATTCAAAAAGTTTTACTTTGCTCCCCCTGTGGTTTAGCTTATTTTCACTTTAGGGTGTGTTTGGTTGGCCGTAAAATGTACCGAAAATTACTTTTCGGCTTGAATTTTTTTTTTACGTGCGTTTGTTTTGCCGTATTTTTCTTTTTTTTTTTGAAAACTATTTTTACGGATTTGAGAAAAATGGAATGCTCATAAAATTTGCTTCATTCGTTTTTTTCCACTGAATCGAAGAAATGTGGATTTTCTTTTTTTTCTTTTCAACCAAACAAATGTTGGTGATTTTTTTTTTATACAAATCAAACACTACAAAATGTAAAAGAAAATTTCACCGAAAATTTGTTTCCACGAAAAATTATTTTTCACGATTGGCCCTAATCAAATAAATCAAAAGGTTAGGTAGCAAAATTAATTTTTTTAAAAGCAAAGGTTGCTAGATTTAAATGGGTCATAATTGAGCTTAGTTTTGTACATTTTTACCTCAATAAAAAGAAGGTAAAAGTGTAGGTAGACCCCCTCAACTATAGGCAGTTTTGTACATTTTTTTTTTTTTTTGATTCGAGTGTTTTTAGTCATAAATGCATTTGTGATTGTATCAGTTCATGACAATTTCATTTTATTTTACATTTGTTCACGATGCCGGTTTGGATTAAATCGAAACCGATTTTAGATTATTTTGATTTCAATTTTTCTTGTAAACTGAACCAAACCAAACCAAACAATGCACACCCCCTATCATGCGGCATTAAACTACTGCTGTAAATCCTATGGTCCTCGGGAGGCAGGGCGGCGAGAGGGCTTGCTACTTGTAGCAGGCAACCATCGCTGCCATCGATCATTTGGAACGGGGTTGAAACATACTCTACACTGACTTAGTCCTTTGCTAAGTGTTCGTTCTTTTGTTTGTTTGTTTGTTTGTTTGTTTGCTTGTTTGTTTATTCTGTTTTCTACTGATATGAGCTGTTTATGAAAATCAAATATGTGCTATCGATCAGTTAAGTGGGTGTTCGGATAGATGTAACTGCAACTTTGACCAAAATTGAGTTTAGATTGGTTGCACCAATGATATCAAAGATGCTGAGAAGATCTGTGTGTAGCGGTGAGGTCAATTTCGTGATAATGATTTACCCTCTCTCATTCTCAAAGAATCGTATAGTTTTTCTTAATGTTTTTCTGTGGTAAGTTGTGTGCTGCTCGGCTTTAAACTCAAGTTTTACTTAGGTTCTAGAAGTAGTTGCTGCCGACTCTTTCTCTCTTAATCTAGTTCTCTACTTAACTGCTTCGACTCATATAATAGTCTGGGAGTTCTTTGTGGCTCAGACAGGTGTAGCTGGGGCAGCTGGACGGCCTGCTACTATGCAGCCAACAGCTTCAGCTACTATCTAGGAGGGAAATTGCACTTCTAATCCTTGAACTTCTAGTCAAGTTTCACTTTGGTCCTGGAAATAGCTGCTGCTCTTCCTGGTTGGTTCTCTCTCTCTCTCTCTCTCTCTCTCTCTCTCTCTCTCTCTCTCTCTCTCTCTCTCTCTCTCTCTCTCTCTCTCTTCATACATACATACATACATGAATGTGTGTGTGTGTGTTTTATGTTAGGGGCAATTTCCTACATACCCCTAAAAATTTTTCTGCTTTCAGATTTACCCCTCTTAGAAGGCTAATATTAAAACTACCCTTCTTACGTTCCTACTTCTTTTCAAAATACCCCTGAAGTTAAACTCTGTTAGTGTACCGTTTGGAACTGCCGTTATCTGTGTGTAATTACTATTTTGCCTTTTCAAATATACCCTAAACCCTAAAACCCTAAAATCCTAAAAAACCCTAAACCCTAAAATCCTAAACCCTAGAACCCTAAAAAATCCTAAACCCTAAAACCCTAAATCCTAAACCCTAGAACCCTAAAAAACCCTAGAACCCTAAACCCTAAACCCTAAACCCTAAACCCTAAACCCTAAAAAATCCTAAACCCTAAACCCTAAACCCTAAACCCGGGCAAAATGGGTATATCTGATAGTTTTCAACTCCGATTATTATTTAACTCTAGTTTAACCCTAGTTAACTTAACAAAGGAAAACGGTAGGAATATTTTTAATAACGGTGGTGGAACGTATGAAGGATATATTGGAAAGAAAAAAATAAGAGGGGTAAATCAGATATTTCTTCATATTTCAGGGGTACACCGGCAATTATCCCTTTATGTTAATAGTGCTTGCTACCAACTTTTTAACCCTTTTTGATGCCTAGGGCTTAGTAGTTGGTGGTGGCACTATTATGAATCTAAGGGCTAAACATTTGTAATACTCTAATGTAAGTATATATATCTTCTCTCTCTCTCTCTCTCTCTCTCTCTCTCTCTCTCTCTGTGTGTGTACATACATGCATATACATATATCTATATCTATCTATATCAAGAGAGTGGGTCGGAGGGAAAGAGGGGTGCTTCTAGTAGCACCAACTCCCTATGGACCATTTATACTCCTTAGATCATGCTATTCCACCAACCATCGCTAAGGGGGTGTTTGGATCGACAAATCTCTAGATCCAACGTAACTCAAGTGCCGAAAACCTAATAGCACCAATGATTTGGTGCTATTAATAGTATTGTAGCCTAGTTCTATATATATAGTTCGGCTAGCTATCGAGTTTTCCGCCGTTAGATCTATCCCTTTGACCATTTCCACCCCTTTGATCATCCTTCCACCAACCACCCACTAAACCCTAGGGGATCACTATCATCCTAACCGCACATCTTTTCATCCAACGATTGAAAACTTAATAGCACCAGTGACTTGGTGCTATTAATAGTATAGTAGGCTAGTTCTATATATATATGTGTGTGTGTGTGTGTGTGTGTGTGTTGCTTTCGGTGAGGCTATGAAGGTCATCCAGCTACAAATTTTGTGGACATTGACTTTAGTAGTTACTTGTGAATTGAGCGTGGTCCATGCAATAATATCTCCTGAAGTTGAGGGGGTCTCTGTACATTTTTGGCTATAATTCTATTCCCCTTTTGCCTATCGACATAGCATCTTCTTGTAGCCTTAGTTGGCCTACTCCAACTAAACAATGTCTGGATAGTTGTTGGCTAGGGAGGGATTTGAATGCCATCAACCTGCACCTGCTCTTCCAGGCTGATCTCTCTCTCTCTCTCTCTCTCTCTCTCTCTCTCTCTCTCTCTCTCTCTCTCTCGTGCGCGTGCACAACCATGCGTGCACACACACACACACATCCTAGAGGGCACTCAAAGCATTGCGGTCTTTTTTAAGGGTATACATGAAATTTTGGATTTTACAGGGTATATATGTGTGTGTGTGTGTGTGTGTGTGTGTGTGGTGTGTGTGTGTGTGTGTGAAGAGATGAATTTCCAGATGTTTAATTTGTTTGGCCTTTTGGAGTTTTTTATGAGGCATTGATGATTAATGCTACATCCTTGCCACTTAGCCAGAAGCTCGTTAATTGCCAAATGCAATTGCATTACTCTCTCTCTCTCTCTCTCTCTCTCTCTCTCTCTCTCTCTTTGTTTTTCTTCTTTTTCTCTGTGAGAAAATTGTTTCCTGCACGTGGTGCACCATGTTTTTCCATTTACAGCTCAATTCTTTCTCTACTGATGTTGGCATGGCAGCTGGATGACCTGCTGTTGTGCAGGCCATTGCTGCAGCTATACTGTCTTTATGAGAGTGGAATATATGTGGATTTCTTTGTGGCAAGTCTGAGCCTTGTTGATTTTTTCATCTAACTTTAACGTCTTGCTCATTTGCTTTTCTGTTTTCTGTTTTATTTGGGGTTTTCAGTTTGATTCATTGCGTATATTTTTCTTAAAATTTTGATGTCAACTTTTTAACTCTAATTCTTGAAGTAACATTTTAGTATTTGAATCATAGTTTCCCTATTTTTGGAGCTTTTTGAGTATCAGTAAATCAATTCACTTGGATAGGTTTCTTCTTCACTATTTGTTTGGTGAGGGAAATGGTTCTTGGGCTCCTTTTCACTATCATGGATTCTTTAAAGATATGG
>CM055068.1:49530754-49572537 GCA_029204045.2 Tillandsia leiboldiana | reverse complement strand
TGTGTATGTTTCTGTATATTTGTATGTTTCTGTATATTTGTTTAGGGGGAATTGCCTATATACCCCTGAGAACATTCCTACTTTCATATTTATCCCTCAAAAACATGCGCGTTGAAATGTACCATTCTAAAAATCCCAATTCTTTTCAATAAACCCTCAGGGGTTGTTTGGAATGGGAACCATTTGGGGCCCGTTTGGATTCGGTATAGAACCGGGAATAGGAGGGATATCCCTCTTATTCTTCCAAACGCACCAGGAATCAATTGGTATAGCTTGTTCCGGCACAACTAGAATAAGTGAGAATTACTGTTCTCACTCTTCCCAACCACCCTCTTACATTTTCCTTAAATACCATCCCATGTCTACCGAGGCACCATCTCTCACCTCATTATTACATAATAAAGTTTGAGGGCAAAAAGGTAATTTACCCCAACTCTTATTCTTCATTCTCATACTAAACACAAAATCTCTTATATCTGGAACCATCCCAAACGCTTTTTTACATTAGTTTCGTACTTTATACTTATCCCTGGAATAGCTAGTTCTGTCTTATCCCATTACCAAACGGGCCCTTGAAAGTAGGGGTATATAAGAAAAAAAAAAGGCAAATGTGGCATTTGTTTATATGTTGTGTATGTGTGTGTGTATTGCTTTCCATGAGGCAATTATAGGTGATCGCAACCTCCTCATCGATGCAAATGTTGTGGGTATTGACTTTCGGAAATACAGGCACTGCGGTCCATGCAATAACTTCTCCTATAGTTGAGGGGGATTCTGTACGTTTTTACCTATAATTCTTTTACTCTTTTGCTCCTTTTGGCTCGTGAAAATTACATCTTCTTCTTGTCTAATTGGGCTTACTCCAATTAAACAATCTCTATAGATGTTTGCTGGCTGGAAATGGATTAGAATGCTATCAATATGCATCCCACTGTTCCATGCTGATGGCACACTCTCTCTCTCTTTCTCTATCTCTTTTTCTTATATTGTGGACCAACATTTGGCAACATCGTAGGGGCCACTCAAAGCATTGCCTTGTCCTTAAGAGTACATGTGACAATTCAGATTTTACGGGTATATATATATATAGAGTAGAGCTTATATACTTTTAAAAGCACATGCCCAATTATGATTGTGAATTTTTTATCATTGGATTTGTATTGAGATATATATATATATATATATATACACGAATATATGAATATATGAATTGAGCTCCTATACTTTTAAAAGTACCCTTGGATGGAAAGATGTGTGGTCAGGATGATAGTGGGCTTTTTGGATTTAGTGAGTGGATGGTGGAATAGAATGATCTAAGGAATGAAAATAGTCAAAAGGGTAGATCTAACGGCAGAAAACTTACAAACACTAATTTTTTTGGTGCTTGTACAACGGACTCACTATATATATATATATATATGTAGAGAGATGATTTTGCAGATTTTTGGTCTGTGGCAATGATGATTAAGGCTACATCCATGAGACTTAATCAGCAGGTTTTTTAATTACGACATGCAATCTCATAACTTTTTTTTCTCTCTTTTTATCCTCTTCTTCTGTGAGAAAATTGTTTCCTGCACTTGATGTCATCCATGTACTTGTCAATTCTTTCTCTACCAATGTTGGCAGGGCAGCTCGACCACCTGCTGTTTTGCAGGCTGTTGCTGCAGCTACATTGTATTTCTGGGGGTGTAATATATGTGGTTTTCTTTGCAGCAAGTCTGAGCCTTTGTTGATCTATTCTTCCCTTGTCTAAGCCTCTTGATCTTTTCATCCCTCCTACTAATATAAAAAGGTTAAAATGTACAGTACGGTCCTAAACTATGGGCCATTGCGGCCTTTCAAAATTTTGATTTGGCTTCCGAGCCTTTCAATTTGTTTGATTTGAGTCCTTTAACTATCCTTTGACTTCAAAATTTAAATTAATTACTTTAATGGATTTATAGTTGCAATAATTGCATGGAATACTAGCTAAACCTGTAAAGATAAATTGCATATTCAAATTTTGAAGTCGAAGCGAAGTTGACCGACTCAAATCAAACAAATTGAGATGTTGGATAGCAAAATCAAAATTTAAAAGACTGTCTAGTCGACTCAATGATTTATAGTTTATTGAAGTTCTGTATGCTTTTACCATATAAAAACATCTTGCTTGTTTGCTTTTCTTTGTTCTATTCTATTTTGGGGTTTTGGTTTTGTTCGCTGCATATATTTTCTAAGTATATTGATGTTGACTATTTAACTCAAATTGGTTTTTAAATTGTACATCAGTTCTTCTTTCTCCTTTTGCTGAGAAAATAAAGGTATTACTTGAAGCTTGTCTTATATTCTTTTACTTCTGTTCTTGATATTACCAATTTATTAATTTGTATTTGTTTCTTTTGAATTCTTTGATGATCATATTATTTTTTTGACTTCGAAATTAGGTATTCTATTTTTTTTATCCTTCATATTTTCACTGATTCTTTACATCTGAAACTTAGCAAAAGGTTTTTTTTTTTTTTTTTTGGCTGGCTAATCCTCCGCCTTGAATGAAGCGGCAGCATGCTGCCTTTCTCTCAAAAAATAATAATAATAATAATAGCGAAAGATCCTATGGGATTTGTCTCAGCAAGAGAAGAAGAAAAAGGAAAAAAAAAAAAAATCATCTTTCGGCGCGGCTGTGGTTGAGGGGCTTGTTCTCAGGATTTATCCACACTTGAGGTTGCAGGGCTGGGGAATTGCAGCCTCAGTTTAGAGGGGTCTCCATCCATTTTTACCTAACTCAACTTATTCTTGAGCCAAATGATGCCTGGTTGTTGGCCTGAGACGGAGACTACTATCTCTGCTACTCTTGTGGGATGATAACACACACACACACACACACACTCTCTCTCTCTCTCTCTCTCATATTACCTGAACTGGTATTTTGTGCAAGATGATGATGATGAATGCCACTTTCTGACTTTCTCCGGAAGTCCTTCAATTGTTGTTTGCCAGCCCATCACTTGTCTTCTCTATACTTGGGCGCGTGCTACCACATAATGTTAGATTGTCATGGAACATGTTAGACTGCGACACATGCGTAAAGGAAAGGTATTTGCTATCTACTTTTTGATCCATGGATCAATAGGGTCGAAGGTTTTAGGCTTAAGTGGTGGCACTATTATGCGTAGATCCATGGGCCAAAAAGTTGGTAGTTGTAACAACTTCCTACTATCAGTAATATTGTAACTCTCTCTCTCTCTCTCTCTCTCTCTCTCTCTCTCTGTATATATATATATATATATATATATATATATATATATATATATATATATATATATATATATATATATATGAGTTGAGCCGGAATGCTATCAATAGCAAATGGGCTCTGTTGCCACCCATTTGCTTTCGATGATGGAGCTGCCAAATTGGCGATCGGCACCGTTAAATATGATCTAGACCATTGGAAGTATCTAGAAATTAAATTTCAAATCTTTTTGACATTATTGACCTAATGTTCAATGGGTTGCAAAATTTGTAATTTTAATTGTAGATATGAGTCTCTTGCTCGTTTAACGGTGTAAAGAAATCTAAATTAATTGAATTTTGGTTAGAAAATTTTTGAAACTATTTAAAATAAGATATATACTTTTGATTTTCATTACAAGACTTCTATCATCATTTTTTAAAGGATATTCATTTTCAATCGTTTATTTTTGTGTCCGCTTAACGATGCCGATTGTCGTTTAAATGGTCTAGATCACATATATATAATCTGAAATATTCTTGATAGTAAATGAAGAGTCTTTACTATTTACTTTCTAGCCTTTGGACCACCGCTATACCCTATGCATTTGAGGGCTAAAAAGTAGATAGTAAATACTTTTTTATATTCTAGTATATATATATATGAGTAGAGCTTATATGCTTTCAAAAGCACAAGATAATCCATGCTTGTGAGTATTTAGCCCTTGGATGAAGGGATGTGCTGTTAGGATGATAGTAGTTTCCTTGGGTTTAGTGGGTGGTTAATGGAATAGTATGATCTAAGGGGTGGAAATTGATTAAAGGGATAGATCTAACGGTGACAAATTTACAAGTACCAAGTGCTGGTGCTTTTGAAAGCATCATAGCAGGACTATATATATATATTGTCTTTTTTATGCTGCTGGAGCGATATTGCAGCAAACCTGACCCTCCCTTTTGTTCTTCTTTGCTCTATCTTTTCCAAGGAAATCAAGGTACTAATTTGAAGCCTGGCTTTATCTTTATGTTATTTCCTCAATTTTATTTGTTTATTGGTTTTATATTTTTTCTCTTTTGATTTATTGGTTTTGTTTTGGTAAAATTCAATTTTCCTCCGTGGTATAGCACACTTTCAATTTGGTGAAATGGAAGTTACTGTTTCATATATCTAATTGCACTTTTTGCATGACCTGGGGCACTCAAATGTATATATGAAATTACAAATTTTGCAGTGGTATGATTTTGTAGGGATATATATATTTCTCTTTCTTTTAATGCCTAACAATTTAAAGGGGTCTTCCAAATGGCATGCTTTCAATTTTTTTTTTTTTTCTTTTTGGAGGCAATGATGATAAACGTCCTATCAGTGAGTAGGTAAATGCTCTGCTTATACAGCTGAAGGTTTTGAAATTGAGCAATGCTACATGTAACAATTACGGGTCACATCAAGTGACCCATCATCACACCCCCACCCTTAGATGGGTGGGGGTGTGAGATGTACACCCCTTACGGGTGTACACATAGCATTTTCCATATATATATATATATTTCTTACACCCGGTGCACCACATTTGTTTACGACCCAATGATATGCTTGTTTCTTTGGTGATGTTGGCTGGGCGGCTGGATGGCCTTCAACCGTGCAGGCAACCGCCGCAGCTACATCTCCATTGTTAGACGCTTATATGATTTATTTTTCCTTCGGCATTAAATCTGAGCCTCCAACTATCTTTTTCCATCCCCCATCGTGTTTCTATCAATTGGAAAACATATTTGCAATTTTTTGTCTCGGCCAAGTCGATTGATTTTCAAGTTTGATTTGATTGTTATTAATCCTATATGGTGTAATTGTTACAATGATGACTTTTGTCCCCCCTCTCTCTCATGAGAAATTTGTGCTGCCTCCTGGTATGCCCGGTCAGCCGAACGCGAAGTATGCTGGATTATCTATACGGGGCTAGACAGCTGGATGGCCTGTTGCTGTGCAAGCAACTGCTTACATTGTGGCCTTCGGTCTAGCACTTATTGCTGCGGTGATTGAATCTATTGCGGCAAATCCGAGACTCGATTCAAGGTTACCCCCCACTATTTTCTTGTAAGTAAAATCACCTTGGTGGCTTTTCATGTTTCTCTCATTTTTGGATTCTAAGTTAATGGATGGCCTTTTTGCATAAGAAATTCACCGGTTTTGCAATTTTGCCAGTTCAGTCTTCCTTCTTAGATTCTGTAGATTTGGTTTGCTTATTTTAGGATTCTGGCCAAATTGCCCCTTTTCTCTAAATGAGTATACAAAATATATATAAAACCCTTCTGTATGGTACTTTTTTGTAACAATTAGAGTGGCAGATCACTTCTATAGTAAGAAGAGCTGATAGAGTACTATATTATTTTTTTTCTTATTCTTCATCTTTTTTCTTTCGTTGCTTCGTTTTCTTTCTTTTGTTCTTTATTCGCTTTTTTTTCTTACTATGTTTTTCTTTGTTTTTTTTCTTCTTTTTCTTTCCATTCATTTTATTCTCTCCTTTTCTTCTCTTCCTGTTTTTTCTTCTTTCTCTTCTTGCTATATTAATGCTTGTGTCACACTGTTACTTCTTTTTCTTCGTCCGGTCTTCATTGGAATTTTTGGCTCAAAACTTATTAGGTTGTTGTAATTGAGTTCAGCATTCCAATTTAGTTGACTAGAAATTCACAAATTATTGATGTCTAAGTATTGTGATAGTGATGATAAGATAATAATTATGTTGTTATATTTCTACATCAATAATTTGTCAATATTTATCAATATGTAATCAACTTAGTTGCATTGTTGGACTTGATTTGAACAAATTAAAAGTTTTGAGCTAGAAATTGTAACAAATTAAAGTTTGAGGACCGGAGTGTCACACACCTCGTAGTTTTGAGGACCAACAGTGTAACTCATCCTTAAAAACGGGTAAACTTCGATTTGTCCCCCCGGTGGTATAGGCAAATAACAACCCTATTTTAGGTTTTTTTTCATTTTATTTGGCAATAAAGTGTGTTGGGAAATTTGGTATTCGTTCCAATATCAGATTCTATGAATCTGCAATCCGCTCTGATACCGCAATCTATTTCGGTACCGCCTAGAGTTGGGATTTCGCAGCGGAAACGTCAAATCGGGTTTTTATCATAAATCCGTCATTTCAATATAATTGGAACCAACACAACCACAAAGAGAAGAAAAATCAAAATAGAAAATATGAGGGTGAAATAAGATTTATTAATCAAGAGAAGAATTATACTGACTTCTCTTCTGCAATAGAGTAGCTTCAATTCGAGCCCTCTCTCACCCTTCTCTCGTCTTTCTTTTATAAATTTAGAAGACTTCTCTTTTTGAAAAATGTTGTATTTTCTCTTTGTTGTCTCGTAGTTTAAGAGGTTGTACTTTACTAGCCTATTATCCTATTATTTTGAAAAATATATACTTTACTAGCCTATTTGCTGAAATAGAAGTAAACACATGAAAGCTAAATGTAACTGTTTGAAATGTGGCAGCAAAGAGAAAATGCTCTAAAATGTTGCTTCACTTGAAATTATTTTGTACTATTTGAGTAGCTGTTGTATAATTACGAAGCAATGTTTTTTACTTTGTGATAATGTCCCAATACCATAGTAAGTACTGCAATATGTTAATTATATGATGTTAATCTTTTGTAAGAGTAAAAATTACAGGTCATAATATGCATGTACATATCTTGAGAGATGCGAATGTGCAGCAAAGTGTATAGCTTGTAATGGTGTTGTCCAGTTGCTGGTGTTTTCCGTGTTTTAAAGAACTCTGTACATGGGATGCTTGAAAGCTTGCCGGGGTGCTGTGTTTATGATTATGATTCTCCAGGTGGTAGAATGGAAACTTGTGAATTACGCCGGTATTTCTGAAATCTTGGGAGTTAATGGCATTCTGATCTTTTTGACAGGTACTCGTGGGTATTCTGATCTAACGGTGACAAAATTGATTAAAGGGATGATCCAAGTGCTGGTGCTTTTAAAAGCATCATAGCAGGACTATATATATATATCGTCTTTTTTATGCTGCTAGAGCGATATTGCAGCAAACCTGACCCTCCCTTTTGTTCTTCTTTGCTCTATCTTTTCCAAGGAAATCAAGGTACTAATTTGAAGCCTGGCTTTATCTTTATGTTATCTCCTCAATTTTATTTGTTTATTGGTTTTATATTTTTTCTCTTTTTATTTATTGGTTTTGTTTTGGTAAAATTCAATTTTCCTCCGTGGTATAGCACATTTTCAATTTGGTGAAATGGAAGTTACTGTTTCATATATCTAATTGCACTTTTTGCATGGCCTGGGTCACTCAAATGTATATATGAAATTACAAATTTTGCAGTGGTATGATTTTGTTTTCTTTTAATGCCTAACAATTTAAAGGGGTCTTCCAAATGGCATGCTTTCAAATTTATTTATTTTTTTTCTTTTTGGAGGCAATGATGATAAACGCCCTATCACTGAGTAGGTAAATGCTCTGCTTATACAGCTGAAGGTTTTGAAATTGCTACATGCAATGTATTATCTCTCTTTTTTTTTTTCTTTTTTGTGTGTGTATATATATATATATATATATTTCTTGCACCCGGTGCACCACATTTGTTCACGACCCAATGATATGCTTGTTTCTTTGGTGATGTTGGCTGGGCAGCTGGATGGCCTTCAACCGTGCAGGCAACCGCTGCAGCTACATCTCCATTGTTAGACGCTTATATGATTTATTTTTCCTTCGGCATTAAATCTGAGCCTCCAACTATCTTTTTCCATCCCCCATCGTGTTTCTATCAACTGGAAAACATATTTGCAATTTTTTGTCTCGGTGCAAGTTGATTGATTTTCAAGTTTGATTTGATTGTTATTAATCCTATATGGTGTAATTGTTACAATGATGACTTTTGCCCCCCCTCTCTCTCATGAGAAATTTGTGCTGCCTCCTGGTATGCCCGGTCAGCCGAACGACAGCTGGATGGCCTGTTGCTGTGCAAGCAACTGCTGTGGTTGCGCGCTACATTGTGGCCTTCGGTCTAGCACTTATTGCTGCGGTGATTGAATCTATTGCGGCAAATCCGAGACTCGATTCAACGTTACCCCCCACTATTTTCTTGTAAGTAAAATCACCTTGGTGGCTTTTCATGTTTCTCTCATTTTTGGATTCTAGTTAATAATGGATGGCCTTTTTGCATAAGAAATTCACCGGTTTTGCAATTTTGCCAGTTCAGTCTTCCTTCTTAGATTCTGTAGATTTGGTTTGCTTATTTTAGGATTCTGTCCAAATTGCTCCTTTTCTCTAAATGAGTATACAATATATATATAAAACCCTTCTGTATCGTACTTTTTTGTAACAATTAGAGTGGCAGATCACTTCTCTAGGAAGCCTAAAGTGCTATTTTCCATGCAAATCCTGTATTTCTATTGGCGTTTTTCTCTTATTTTTTTCGTGTGTAATTCTGTTTTTGAAAGTGGAAAAGTTATGAAAATAAAATGACTGAATATAGTAAGAAGAGCTGATAGAGTACTATATTATTTTTTTTCTTATTCTTCATCTTTTTTCTTTCGCAGCTTCATTTTCTTTCTTTTGTTCTTTATTTGCTTTTTTTTCTTATGTTTTTCTTTGTTTTTTTTCTTCTTTTTCTTTCCATTCATTTTATTCTCTCCTTTTCTTCTCTTCCTGTTTTTTCTTCTTTCTCTTCTTGCTATATTAATGCTTGTGTCACACTACTACTTCTTTTTCTTCGTCCGGTCTTCATTGGAATTTTTGGCTCAAAACTTATTAGATTGTTGTAATTGAGTTCAACATTCCAATTTAGTTGACTAGAAATTCACAAATTATTGATGTCTAAGTATTTTGATAGTGATGATAAGATAATAATTATGTTGTTATATTTCTACATCAATAATTTGTCAATATTTATCAATATATAATCAACTTAGTTGCATTGTGGGACTTGATTTCAACAAATTAAAAGTTTTGAGCTAGAAATTGTAACAAATTATAGTTTGAGGACCGGAGTGTCTCACACCTCGTAGTTTTGAGGACCAACAGTGCAACTCATCCTTAAAACCGGGTAAACTTCGATTTGTCCCCCCAGTGGTATAGGCAAATAACAACCCTATTTTCAGGTTTTTTTTCATTTTATTTGGCAATAAAGTGTGTTGGGAAATTTGGTATTCGTCCCAATACCAGATTCTATGAATCGGCAATCCGCTCTGATACCACAATCCATTTCGGTACCGCCTAGAGTTGGGATTTCGCAGCGGAAACGTCAAATCGGATTTTTATCATAAACCCGTCATTTCAATATAATTGGAACCAACACAATCACAAAAAGAAGAAAAATCAAAATAGAAAATATGAGGGTAAAATAAGATTCATTAATCAAGAGAAGAATTATACTGACTTCTCTTCTGTAATAGAGTAGCTTCAATTCGAGCCCTCTCTCACCCTTCTCTCGTCTTTTATAAATTTAGAATTCTCTTTTTGAAAAATGCTGTATTTTCTCTTTGTTGTCTCGGAGTTTAAGAGGTTGTACTTTACTAGCCTATTATCCTATTATTTTGAAAAATATATACTTTACTAGCCTATTTGCTGAAATAGAAGTAAACACATGAAAGCTAAATGTAACTGTTTGAAATGTGGCAGCAAAAGAGAAAATGCTCTAAAATGTTTGCTTCACTTGAAATTATTTTGTACTATTTGAGTAGCTGTTGTATAATTACGAAGCAATGTTTTTTACTTTGTGATAATGTCCCAATACCATAGTAAGTACTGCAATATGTTAATTATATGGTGTTAATCTTTTGTAAGAGTACAAATTACAGGTCATAATATGCATGTACATATCTTGAGAGATGCGAATGTGCAGCAATGGTGTTGTCCAGTTGCTGGTGTTTTCCGTGTTTTAAAGAACTCTGTACATGGGATGCTTGAAAGCTCGCCGGGGTGCTGTGTTTATGATTATGATTCTCCAGGTGGTAGAATGGAAACTTGTGAATTACGCCGGTATTTCTGAAATCTTGGGAGTTAATGGCATTCTGATCTTTTTGACAGGTACTCTTGTGGGTATTTGAATTGCATGTTTTTTATCCGTGCGGGTTTTACTCCAATGAGATGCAAATTGTTATACCATGTGCTATGTGGGTGCAGTAATAGCGCCAAAAGGGGCTATTTTTGTTCACGAGATTGTTGTTCTTGTGTAAGGTAACTGGTAAACCCTTTTCTTGTTTAAGAGTTTTGAGAAGGTATTTATTTGTGATCAATTACTGTATTTAAGTAGTTTGATTGATTTTTATGCGTGTTGTAAGCATTGTAATTTGATTGGTGGATGTCTGCTTTTTTGTTTTTATCGTGTAGCCAGAAACAGGCAGATTTGAGCAGTTACTTATTTCCTGATACCAAAGTTTTAGTAGTGCACTGTGTTGTTCAGAAATCATTTGTGAAACACAACTTTGCTGCTGTGCTAGGTAGGTTTTATTCTATTTATTTTTGATGTAATATTGTTGTACGTAATATTGTGATATGATGATATGATATATTTCCTGTAATCCCTTTTATGATATGATATAAAGGGGGATATCCCTTTTTGTACACAAACAAGAATGGGATATCCCTCTTGCCGGTACAATCCGGTAAGGGGGGGATTTCCCATCTCCCCCCCCCCCCCCCCCCCTTTTATGATATGATATATTTCCTGTAATCCCTTTTATGATATGATATAAAGGGAGATATTCCTTTTTGTACACAAACAAGAATGGGATATCCCTCTTGCCGGTACAATCCGGTAAGGGGGGGATTTCCCGTCTTGCCCCCCCACCCCTCCCCTCCACAACTCAATTCTAGTATCCGGTAAGGAAGGGATATCTCATTCTCCCGCCCCCACCGGCACTTTGGTCTTTTATCTTTCTGTTTTTTTGATTTTTTTTTTTAATTAAAATTTTTAAATTTTAAAAGATATTTAAATTTTTTGCTTTTTTTGCTTTTTTTTTAATTAAAATTTGTATAATTTTTTTAAATTTTAAAAGATATTTAAATTTTCTGCTTTTTTTGATTTTTTTTTAATTAAACTTTTTAAATTTTAAAAGATATTTAAATTTTTAATTTTATAAATTTTAATAAATTTTTTTAAAAAAAATTTAAAGAAATATTAATTTTAAAATTTATATAATTTTTTAAAAATTTATATAAATTTAAAAATTAAAATTTTTACTCTATTTAATATTTAAAAATTATTTTTTTTTTGCTCATTTAAAAATTTTATAAAAATTAAAATTAATAAATATTAAAATTTGAATAAATTTTAAAATTTTAATTTTGGAAAAAAAATTTTAAAAAAAAATATTTTAATTTTTTAATATAAAAATTAATTATTTATTTTTTTTATTCTTCAATTATTATCAAAAATTATTTTTTTTATATCTGGTACTAACCTAATATCCAATCAAACACAAATTCACATTATATCTAACTTATTTCTAATTTTATACTTATCTTATACTTATCTCTGAAACAAATCTGCATGCAAATCTTTTTTGTTTGCCATATATATAGCAGCTGAGATCCTCAACAACACCAGAACAAAGAAAGTAACCTATTTCTAGTATCAAAACCACAAAAATCTTACCTAAGCTCAAAGAATAAAGACCTGTTTGTGTTCCTTGTTGGATGCATTGAGAATTGTCCCATCAAACCCTTTCGAAGGCCGGCGACTCATCTTTGCATAACAGATGCAGAAGAAAAAGCTTCAAGAGAAACTCAAAACTCGAGAAGGACGGCCCTTGATTGCTCTTGATGTGTTTCTTTTTAAACGCCCATAATGACATGGGACAAATATCGTTCTTCTGGGCGCTGGGCTTCACCAATGAGCTCGCTCATTGAGAAAGATCGCTGAGCGGAGCTTCTTCGATCATATCACGGAACTTGTGTATCGCCTTGCGTCGAAGAAAGATCGGTGAGTTTCTTTGCTTCCACAGTCACAATCACAAAACATCAACAATATCGATCTCGTCGGCACATATAACTAGTTCCGCTGCTTCCTCGTCCAAATCTATCTGATCTCTCGCCATCATCTTAGGGATATTCGGAGGAGCTCTCTCAGCATTTACACATACTCTCAGAAAGGATTTGTACAATGGCAAGCTCATGATATTCAATTTTCTCAGAACCTTCACGTACCTCTTCGCGTTCTCAAAATCACCCTTCTCCTCAAAATGCTCTGCTATGGCCTCCACAGTCGCAGGATTCGGCCTCCAACGGCAAAATTTCAGCATAGAAAAACCCTTTTTCATGGCCTCAACAGCCTTCTCCATCTCCCTGTTCTTCACCCATCCTTCCATTAAAATTTCCCATGTTTTATAATTTGGTTCGACGCCTCTTCCCAGAGTATAGAGGTGAAATTTCTCAGCCTTTTCCATCCATCCATTCCTCACATAAGTACCTAGAAGAACATTCGATACTCGGACATCATATTTAAAGCATTGTGATTCCCAAGTTCTAAAGACCCTCTCAGCCACCCCTATATCGCCGACTTTAATCAAACACAACATAACACACATGTAATTTACGCAAGTGATTCTACTCGGTACCTTTTTACTAGCTTCCCATAGCCGAATAACTCCTTCCCTATCCCTTAAAGAAGCATAGATTGTCATGACGAACGAATAGCCCAGTCGTTTCCTTGGTGAGAGCTTCTGTTCAGCTGTTCTCAGGGCTTCAAAAGCTTTCTCGATAAGCCCATATTTCATGTAGATATTAGCTAAGGTCGAGTACGTGCTCCAACCAACCTCGATATCCTTATCATTCGCCATCTCCTTAAGCACCATTTCCACAGAAGTTGCGTTAGAAACTTCCGCACATGCGTTCATCCAAAGGTTGTAGGAAACAACATTAAGAGGGATCTTACTGTTTTTCATATGCCTAATAACTGCCGGAACCTTTTTGTATTGACTTGTGGCCATGTAGAGCTTCAACATTTCATTGAAAAGGTAAGGATTCACGGCTAACCCGTAGTTTTGCAGCTTCGCCATTAGGGCCTCGGCTTTTTCCAAGTCCCGTGCCTTAACGTAATAATGGAGGAGAGGAAAAGATGCGGCCTTCTTCGAAACAGTGGTTGATAATTTCCCAAAATACTCCTCGGCTTCAGATATACTGCGAAGTTTGGTGATCAAGTCCAGTATGGCTGCATGATCAGATGATGCTAATTCAAACTTTCTGCATGACTCCATCCATGTTAAAATCTGCAGTGTGATAGAATAAATGTTTATATTTACAATTTTAGGGTTAAATTGAAACAAGGCAAGCAATTTGCAATGACTGGGATGGAAATGTTAACCAGTTCTACATATAACAGAAATATTATCGCACCGCAATGAAGCTTGATCATTTAATCTTGCAATAAGGGGGGGGGGGGGGGGGGGGATGATAAACATGAAGAGTAATTTTCTGTCTGAAAAGAGAAATTTGGCCAATGATTTATCTTCTGTGGCGGAAGGTGCGAAACAAGTGTCCATCATCTTACAGGCACTAGGATGGTCGGACAGCACAACCTTGTATAATATAAACTACTAATTTGGAGTTACGTACGGGCAGGCAGCAAATCATATCTTTAAATTTTATGCAATCAAATTGATCCTGCAGCATGCCTTTTCATAAATTCACTCTTGTTTATTTGAGAAGCTAAAATGCAGAGATCAAATCGTTCGAAAATACAAACATTCCAAATGTTGTATCCATCAGGAAAAGCATATACTGCAAGCAGAGCAGAGGCCCCAGAAACCAGAACTGCTGAATCGCTTCCATAATAGAAAATCTTTGATATTCTTCAATTGCTCAAGCATGTATAGTATATTTAAACGAGAAAGTAAACACGAATTCTCCAAATCACCACCTGGGCAGTCCACTGTGAATGTTTCATATCTCCTCTATTCTTTCTCGGTACAGATATGAAAGTTACCCATTTTCTCTACCTTACGAGTGTTGGCTATTTATTTATGAATTAAAAATAGGCCCACTTTCCGTCCCGTAACAATAGGCCCAGAAGACTAATAAGTTGAGTTGGATGAGTCCAATAAATTAAGTGGGGTTGTGGTCCACAATAGACCTAACAGCAAGAAGTCCAACAATAAATCTAACGGCAAGAGGTCCAACAATAGACCTAACATCTAGGTGGGTTGAGTCCGATCGATACACGTGGGCGCTGTGTTTGTGCGTTTTAAGTGAATTAGTTGCGTATTTCTAATAGCTCGAGCTTTTGAAATTAATGATTAGCGCCGACGATCCGACGAGTGGTATCAGAGCCAGTGGCACGAGTTCAATTCCCACACGGTGCAGGTGTTTGGGGAGGGGATTGTTGGCTATTTATTTATGAATTAAAAATAGTAAGAGATTCAACAATAGACCTAAAATAGATTGAGTCCGGTCGAGACCCGTACAGGTGTTTGGAGAGGGAATTGTTCGCTATTTATTTATAGATTAAAAATAATAAGAGACCCAATAATAGACCTACCGTCCATATGGGTTGAGTCCGGTCGAGACCCGTGAGCACTGCGCAGTACAATGCAAAGCTAAGCACCAGTAACATATTATCCATAATGTTATCTAGTCTCTCTCTGAGTATCATCATGATAAAAAACAATCCCTATCTGAGATATTAATTCCAAACCCCTGCACGAATATCTCCCTAAAATACAAACCATATCAACATGCTCCATTACATTAACTTCAATGATGCATGCCCAATATCAAAGAATGATGCCCAATTAGCAAACCCGTTGAGTACATAAACCCTAGCCATATCAAAATCCACCACTGGAACTGAAACAATTAGTAGAGAGAGAGGATCGCTCACCTCGAGCGCGTGCTTATACCGCTTCGCCTTCCTGAGCTCCGAGACGATGCGCCGGAGCTCGGAAATGGCGACCTCGCCCCCTCCGAGCACCCACTCGTCAAGCGCCGACCCCGCGCTCCGGCGATCGAACCGCAGCCGAAGGAGGCGACGGCGCAGGTCATCGGCGGCGGAATCTTCGGGGCAGACTCTTAGGGTTAGGGTTCCGGTCGCCGTGGAGATCGATGAGAAGGGGCTAGGGTTAGGGTTTCGGAAGCGGAGGAGAGAGAAGAGGGTGGAGAGGGAACTGGGGCGGAGGAGAAAAGTAGTGCCCATGAGAAAGAGGCGAATTCGTTGAACCATTTTTGGGTTATATATATATATGTATATACGGGTTCGGACCGAACCGGTTTGTACCATCATGAACCGGGTTCAGGTGTAATCTCTGTGCAAGTGCATTGTTTCACCTAAACCTGGTCCGCAGCTTTATTCATAAATTTAGGGGTATGAATATTATTTTTTTTTACCCAAAAAATAATAAAAAAACTGATGAATATCTATTTATTTGTAGATATTTTGGACAAATCGCAAGTACCGGCATATATTTTTATAAATTATATATATATTATTTTTATTTACACATTTTAAAAATTCTAATCTTAATTCTTTTTTTTTTCTTTTTTTTTTTTGTGGCTAATCGTACTGTGCCGTCTCTTCTGCCCATCACTTTACTAAATATATTTTATAAATTATGTTATTTTTAAAAAAATTATATATTTTATATTTTACATTTGAAAAGTATAAGTGCAAAAAAAAAAAAAAAAAATTATGAATAATCCACGAATATAATAATTCGCTCGCGGATTATCCGACCCGTTCGCCCGTTTGTAAGTTCTAGTTTCACTTTCACCATGTCCCAATTAAGTCGAAATTAATGAGTTTTGACCGTACGCCAGATCTCGACTTTGCCATGGTAGGAAATGAGAACTCGTGCTTTCACATTATGAGCAATGCTACAGGTACACCCCGAAGGGGTGTATATCATATATCTTCATCATTTTAATGGTGACGATATTTTTTACGAATCACATCAAGTGACACATCATCACACCTCCACCCTTAGATGGATGGGGGTGTGAGATGTACACCCCTTACGGGTGTACACATAGTATTTTCCTTCACATTATATATGAATTCAGGATCAGTACTTACGGATTCACGTAATTGTCAATACAATATAGTCGAAATCACATACAGTGGTTGAAAAGTATTTTAGTTGGAACCACCTCGTTCAGTTACAATTGCAGTAGTTAAATTCAAATGTACTGAAACAAACGTCATAACTCGGTCAAATGAGTAGAGAAAAAAAAAAAAGATTAATTACATACAGGTCCCTATAAATATATCGAATAGTAAATATATCTCTATAAAATTTAATTTTTTATATTTATTTTTTTAAAAATTCATCGTTATTCAAATCTACTCCTACCGTACATCTCTGTTAGAAAAGTTGAGTTAACCATAGATTAAATGTTTAACCTTGGTTAGATAAAAAAAATAAATTTACCTTTTTACTCTTTGTATATTATAATTATTTAATATATTATTTAATTAATTAAATAAAATATTAGTTAATTATTTAATTAATTTAATTAATAATTAGTTAATTATCGCGGTATACAGCCGCGCCGCGCGGAGCCGGCGCCGGCGCGGCCGCGGTATGCAGCCGCGCCGCGCGGAGCCGGCGCCGGCGCGGCCGCGGCACGCTTCGCGCGGGACCGTGCAGCTCCGTGAGGCTCCCGTCCGCGTCCATGTCGAAGCGAGGTGGAAGCTAGGAAGGAGATGACCGTAGAAATTTTTGGAGGGATATATTTGTAAGGGAGCAAAAAAGTTATTTCACATCGAATCTGTTAAAATATAAAGCGATTCCAAACGGTACTAAACCAGATGGATAGATTTGAATAACTTAGGATTTTTGAAAGGATAAATATGAAAAGTTAAATTTTATAGAAATATATTTGCTATTCGACATATTTGTAGGGACCTGTATGCAATTAATCCAAAAAAAAAATACATGAATTAGGTAATAATTGAATAGTGGTCTCCTTATAGCTTAGACTAAGTAGAGGTACTATTGTTAGGAAGAACATTTCTTTCAAAGGATGAGATAGGGATTGAAAGATGAGGACATTTAGGAGTGTGGTCACACATTGCAATCCAAAATATATATATATATATATATATATATATATATATATATATATATATATATATATATATATATATATATATATATGAAAAATATAAATTTTTTTTTTCCAAAATAATAATTAATCTATTTATTTGTTGTTAAAAATATTACCATTAATTTTAGTAATATTTATATATAATCCATAAAGTGCAAATTACAAAGACAAAGGGGTCTAATGCAACCTTATCACCTAACTCCAATTTGGCAATTATAAGGAATAATAAGTATTTATTTTGTAAATTATAATACTGTGTTTAATTCAGATATAAATAATAATTGATTATTCTTAATATACAATTCTTAAAATAAATAAAAATAAGAATAATTTTATATTTGGTTAAAAATTAAATTATTTTTTAAAATAAAAAATAGCGTTATTGGAACAGTGAGAATAAACGTAATTATAATTTTAAAATAATAATATTTTATCTAATTATTAACATAATAATATTAATTCAATAATAATTTAACTTATTTAATTAACTACTGCTAGATAATTCTAAATATTAATTAATAATATAATTAACTATAAGTAATTTAATAATTTAATAAATTAATTAGTTAAATATTTAATAGTTAGATAATTAATTAATATAATAATTAAAATTATATTTATGATATTTTTCAAATGGAAACAAATTTATTTAAAAAAAAAAAAAAGTAGAACAACAGTTCTAACCTCATATCAGCTTGTTTTATAAATACGAAAAATTATTATTCTCATTCATAACCAAATATATTTGAGGTACAGGACTGGAACAAAATCTTATTTTATGTCTTGTTTTCCAACCAAACGTTGCTTAAAAAATAATTTTTTTTATAATTAATTTTGAATTAAAAAATTAATTTTGATTACAAGCGGTAGAACATTTAACTAAATTTATATAAGAAGTAATTATTTTGAAGTAATTTTGTTAATTATTTGGCAAAAAAAATTTATTGTTGTTTAAAAATAAAAAATTTTTTACTAAATTTTATTTTAAAATTAAGTTTTAGCTGTTTCTATATTCAGTTTCGGAAAAAAAAAATTAATTTTAAAAATTATAATTAAATTTTAGAAGCGAAATAGCCAAACGCTATATTAAGTTAAAAGTTACTTTTGATCCAAAATTATATTTCAAAATCTAAGCCAAACACCCAGTATTTGCTTTTGGATTAAACCCTATTTAAAATTAAAAGTTATTCTAATAAAATTTAATTTTAGTATTTATATTCGATTTATTCTTATTTTTAATATTCACAATCAATTTCAAATTTTAATCCAAACAAAATAATGTTTTTTTTTTTTGAAATTTTCAATTAGATCGAATCATATTTTAATAATTTTAATTATAAATTAATAAATTTGTCATTTCGAAGGACACTAATAAGTTGCTTTGGTTAAAAAAGGACACTTATTATTATTATTATTATTATTTTGTTTAAGTAAATGATGTGGGTAATTCATGTCATTTTCTTATGCTCTCACCTAACAAAACCTAATGGTCTTTCAATTAATGATATTTTAAAGAGATTTTTGCTTAAAATTATCTTAAAATGACCAAAATACTCTTATAAATTTTAAATTTCATTAATAAAATTCAAGAGATTTGAAAATATTTAATTATTAGATATTATTTTTATTTTTAAAATTGGATAATCAAAGAGACAATGCTGAGAATCTCTCCATCCTTTTTATTATTTATTACACATTGAAAAGGTTGACCCCCCCCACCCCAAAAAAAAAAAAATAAATAAATAAAAAAATCCACCTTTCCTTCAAAGTTGTCAACTTTTTCTCCTCTTCTCTCTCTCTCTCTCTCTCTCTCTCTCTCTCTCTTCATTGGTGGGTGGGTTCTTGGCCCCTGCCCCATTTCGATCCATTCCCACTTCGCAAAACCCTTTTTTTCCTCTTTTTAATTCCCTCTCCACCCACTTTTTTCAATTTTTCCGAGGAAAAAACTCATCTTTTTTTGTTGTCTCGGATCATTCGGAGTCTTTGTGAACTTTTTTTCGCTACAAAACAATCAAATTTAAAGCTTTTAGGAACCGTTTTTGCGTAGGCACGCGCAAATCGCATCCTCTTTTTACTCTTTTTTCTCGGTGGGGGGAGGGGGTGGGGAGTTTTTAATGCATTTTGATGCTTCTCCTGAGGGATTGAGAAGGACCCACTTGGGGAGTGTTCAACACCCACATCATGGGTTTTGGAATACCAAATCCCTCATGGATTAGATGTTGGCTTTTTTGTTGATTTAATAGGATTCGATTGATTGGGGGGAGAGGGGGGGTTGTGAGATCTCCCCCCCCCCCAACTTTTGGCTTCGGATTTGGGGTTTTGATGAAGCAATTCTTGGTAAAGTTCCTTCCTTTGATTGTTCTCTATTTGATTTGTAATCCTTTGTGTTGTTGCAAGGGGCTTCTCTTATTGGTTTCTCGTATTAGTTTACAGGAATGATTAATAGGGAGAAAAGGAAAAAGTGGAATTGGGGAAGAACATGAGATATTTGATTGTTTCTGGTGGATTGTTTTGGTGATTGTTTCTGGTGGATTCACCTTTCGGGGCCGATTTTTGATCTGGGTCTTTCTCGATTCCGCCAAATTTTACGGCTTTTGATATCGATTTCAGGTAACTCCCGCGGCACGAATCTTATAACCAAGCAGAATTTTGTATTTGAACTTGTTCTATTCATCTCAATAAATGATGTTTCCCGAAAGAACACATGTGTATAAATTTTGCATATGCATATGCTATCTTAGTCGAATTTGGTATTGGAGTGTTTATGATTGATGGATTAGATCATTATAGGGTCGATATTCATCTCTTGTTGTTTCGATTGTAGTGCTTCGTGGTAAAAAAATAGGTAAGCTTTTGCATCCGGTGCTATTGGCTATCGATAATGTTCTTAGAGGCGGATTAAACAAACCATTTGTGGCGTTTCATGATTTGTTCGAATGGTTCTTTTTCGCCCAATTCCGTATTTTACTCGACGCCCGTTGCTCGGAGCAATCAAAGGAACATGAAATCAAAGCTCGCTCGCACTTTTTTAGTTGGACGAGTTTATTCTTTTACACTCGCCTTTAATAAGTGATTGGAGTGTGCTGAATTAAGGTTTTATCTGCAGCTAAAGTTGGCCGTGGCTGTCGCAATATAGCAACTCTTGTAATGGGGTGGCTGAACAAAATTTTTAAAGGTTCCAGCCACAAAGTTTCGGAGGGGCGATACCCTGGAAAATCTGGCGATGATGGCTATTGGAACGAACCCTCTAGCTCGCTCGTCAGTCCGTCAGAGGTACTTCTTTAGATCTTCTTGGAGCTTTTTTCGTTAGCAGTAAACAAGGAGATAAGTAATACGAGGCACCTAAACAGTGTTTGAGTATATTGCAATGATGTGTTCCTTCGAAATCTTTAGCTCATTTTGTTTTGTATGTGCGGAATACAGGACGCTCTTTCGGAGTTTGACAATGAAGAAATTGATCGTGCTATTGCGCTTTCGCTTTCAGAAGAAGAACAGAGAAAGGCAAAGGCAGTTGGTTCGTACGATATATACTGCCTCATACAAACCCTTTAGCTTTCCTTCCTCTCATCTCATGCGCATAATTTTTTGTTTTTTTTTGTTTTTTTTTTTTTTTTTCAGTTTGAATGACAAGTAAGATCTTAGACCCACCCATTTTCTGAATTGCAGTTCAATGTATGACAGGCATTACTTGTAGACTTCACACCTTGTGTTAAGTAAGAGTAGTTGAATTTCTTTCTTAAAAAAGATCGTGAACTTTGGTTTTTTAATTATTATTTTTTCTTCGTTTCAGAGAAGGAATCGCTCTTGGACGATGATGAACAATTCGCAAGAGCTTTGCAAGAAAGTTTGAATGTTGAATCTCCGCCCCGTGAAAATGGCAATGCATATCAACCGCTGCCTTTCGTCTTTCCTTCCGGGTTCAGGTAATTCTCCTGCTTTGCTGCCAAGCCTTGAAATTCTTCTACGGATAATTTCGGAAAATTATATCAGTTTGGTGTACTTCCATTTCATCAAACTAGTTAGCGTTTGTGAGGCTGACTGCACTTGCAAGTTGCAATTTCTGATTTCGGAAGCGTCTGATTACTTCCAGTTTATCAACTGTATTCGTGTAGCAGTATCGGGAAACATTTTCTTGTTTTCGTACATATTTTGTGTACTTATAAGCAGATGAAGAAAGGATTATATTTCCTTTGATCTCAATTTTAGTTACGTTACCGAAAAAAAAAAAAATTAATCTAATTTTTGCTGTAGGATTTGTGCCGGATGCAATAGAGAGATTGGCCACGGACGATTTCTCAGTTGTATGGGAGCTGTTTGGCACCCTGAATGCTTTCGGTGTCATTCTTGTAATCTGCCGATATACGACCATGAGGTAATTTTTTTTCGTTACTTATTTTGGAAACTTATCTACGGCGGATCCAAAACTCATCAGATTGCGCTTTAGTTCTCCATGTCCGGGAATCACCCTTATCACAAATCCTGCTACAAAGAGCTTTATCACCCAAAATGCGATGTTTGCAAACAATTTGTGAGTATCTAAATTGTACCCTCTTTCTCTTTGTTTAGTTCGAGCAGTTTCTAGTGTTAATTTGTAGCATAGCGCGTATCTTACAAGACTGTTAGATCATAGCCATGTTCGTCAAATTCTAAGCCGCATTTACTCCTCGCTATCTCATTTTTAGGTTTCGTAATTTGTAATTAGGGCCTTTTATTGATTGTTTTTTTCTTTTCGCACTTTTAAGCTTTCCGCTCTCTATTCGTGTCCTTCCATGTTCAGATTCCGACGAATATGAACGGCCTTATCGAATATAGGGCGCATCCTTTCTGGCTACAAAAATATTGTCCTTCGCATGAGATGGATGGCACTCCGAGATGCTGCAGCTGCGAAAGAATGGAGGTTGGTTGTAACACCATTTCGAAAGTTCCCTCTCTAGATCAGTAAACACGCGATACACATTTCGGCGATATTGTGATCTATTTCCTTTTATTTTGTGTGCATGTGTGTGTTTTCATGAAATCCATAGCCGGGGGACTCAAAATACGTGACTTTGGATGATGGGCGAAAGCTTTGCCTGGAGTGTCTAGATTCTGCAGTGATGGACACGACCGAATGCCAGCCTCTTTACATTGATATACAAGAGTTCTACGAAGGTCTAAACATGAAAGTGGAACAGCAGGTTCCGCTTCTTTTAGTTGAGCGACAAGCTCTAAACGAAGCCATGGAAGGCGAAAAGACTGTAAGTCGGTTGGTTGTTCGCAAGCCCTAGGGCTGAAATTATTGTACTTTTTACTCCGGCTAAGTTCTGAAAACTTTGAAACCCCACATTTTTTTTTTTTCAGTATCACTTTGCTTATAGACCGGTGGTGTTATTGGTTTCATTTATCTTTTTTCACCTCTGTGCAGGGTCATCATCACCTCCCGGAAACAAGAGGGCTCTGCTTATCAGAAGAGCAAACCGTGAGCACGGTACGACGTCTCTTCACCTTTTTACATCATGTTATTGTTTAACATTTTTGTAATTCCTATCATACACTCAAGGATTTAAGTGCCGTGGTACGGGATCGTGCCGAAAACTTGCCGACACATAATGACATGAAATAATTATTTTCTTTAACAACAAATTTTTTTAATTACTTATTATATATCTTTAAATAAAAGAGGGTTTTCAGCTGTGCTATCGGCACGGAAGCTGTATCGTGCCGGTATCTCGTTGGCATGATACAGCACAGTGGATACGAACTGTGTCGATGGATACTTAAATCCTTGGATTACACTTAACTAAAAATAACTATTTTCAGATACTAAGGAGACCGAGAATTGGGGCAGGAAATAGAGTTATGGACATGATAACGGAACCATATAGACTCACTCGGCGATGCGAAGTAACTGCAATTCTTATTCTATATGGTCTCCCTAGGTAAGATTCAAATCAAAATGTGGATTTAGAATTTAGTTGTGTAAGTTCTTGAATAATGAAATGAGACGCCTGTTTTGAATATCTTTAGTTGAATGCTTCGCAGGAAGGTCTAATTCATAAGCATGTTTTTTGTTTCTTCCTTCAGATTATTAACAGGTTCAATTCTAGCTCATGAGATGATGCATGCATGGCTGCGACTTAAAGGTATCGTCCCGGTTTAAATTTCGATCGATTGCATTACCGTTTGGTTTTGCTATTCTTGAATTCGAGAAACTAATTATTTTCTGACCTCATTAGTGTCTCGATACGAACATCGGCGTAATTAATTCGACTAACAAAATGCGTCACTTTATCGTTCGCAAATAGTATGGCAAATAGGAGTTTTTCTCGTAGTTAGTAAATGTAGTGATTCACTTAAATTTACTAATTGTCGCCGCTAAGTAATCTTTGCTGTAGAATATGATAATTTTACTTTGTTTCAGGATATAGGGGCCTTAGCCAAGAAGTCGAAGAGGGCATATGTCAGGTTCTCGCGCACATGTGGCTTGACTCAGAGATCATGCCAGGGACCGGCAGTGACACCGCGTCCACCTCATCATCGTCGTCAGCGCCCACATCGTCCAAAAAGGGCACGCGATCCCAGTTTGAGACGAAACTCGGGGATTTTTTCAGGCACCAGATCGAATCCGACACTTCTTCGGCGTACGGAGATGGTTTTAGAGCTGGAAACGCAGCAGTTCTTCGGTACGGCCTCAGACGAACCCTTGACCATATGAAAATGACCGGGAGCTTCCCAGTATGATTTGCTACGAATATATTCCGCGGTAAGTTAAACATCTAATTTATCGTTTTCATGCGTCGAGTCGATTATAAAGAGAAACCACACCCTTCTTTTGAGCAAAGTACAGTGAGATGGTACATATAGACATGGCTACGATTACGATTACGGAATAAATTGGAAATCCAGTTCAGAATATTTTTTCGACCTCATCGCTTGTTTGTAGTGTAATAATTGAAGTTATTGTCTTATTATTTGTTCTTCAACAGATGAGTTAGTGTAAAATTAGGCAAATGAAACTCTGCATGTACTATATTAGGAGAAAACTGAATCTAGGTTTGAATACAAAATGGCAACAATGAAGTGAAAATGTTAAACCATATGTGGCTTCTTGTCTTTGATTATGCTGAGTAAGTTTTGACCAACAAAGAGTTATGATGTTGAATTTGTTGGCTTAAATGAAACAACATCTAACTCTGTGGTCGGAGATCAGGTTGGGTCGAGTCACGTTTGAAATGATATGGCCTGAGGCCGCTTAGGCCAAGTTCAAACTTTTGAGATGAATCGTTAGCGGTAACGATTCGACAAGTGGTATCAGAGTCAAAGGTTATGGATTCGATTTTCGCATATTGTAAATTTATAGGGATTTGTATTTTGCGTTGTGACGTGAGCGTTATGTCTGTACACTGTAAGTAAAAAATAAATTAGTTGTATATTCGGACAGAATTATTGATTTTCAATTTCCTGGTGAAAGAAAAAGTTTATTGTACTATTTTATTACTATTTATACCATTCAGGAGCCCATTAAAACTGATCAAATATTGTATCTTCAGATCATAAGTAATTATACACTCTTTTAAAAAAAAAAAAAAAAATTGGGTTTGGTGTTGTGAGTGGTTGAACAGCATCAATTGGCATTTATGTTATAATCTGTGAGTCATTTATATTCTGGAGCTTCTCAAAATCAATGTTGTAAAGCATCTTATTTTTGTCCTATTTACAGCATGAGTATAGTAAGAGCAATGCTATATGTACACCCCGAAAGGGTGTACATCATATACCTCCACCATTTTAATGGTGCCGATATTTTTTACGGGTCACATCGAGTGACCCATCATCACACCCCCACCCTTAGATGGGTGGGGTGTATGATGTACACCCCGAAAGGGGTGTACACATAGCATTTTCCGTATAGTAATAATAAATTATGGGGCCAACTCAATGCAAATAGAGCAATGCTACCTGTACACCCCGAAGGGGTGTACATCATACACCTCCACCATTTTAATGGTGACGATACTTTTTACGGGTCACATCAAGTGACCCATCATCACACCCCCACCCTTAGATGGGTGGGGTGTATGATGTACACCCCGAAAGGGGTGTACACATAGCATTTTCCATGCAAATATTAAATTAGATGCATATAATAATTTAAAGTCCTGGGGTAGCCCCTGTTTGTTTCTTCATTCCCTGTCACCATAATCAACAAATGCTTACAAATATGGAGCCATGAATCATTGCTGAAAAAAAAAAAAAAAAGGTAATTATTGCATAAAATATCCCATGATTATTTGATATAAAAATTTTATTTTATTTTTTAAAAAAATTGTATTTTGCCTTTTACTTCTTAAGGATAATATTATATTTTACTGTTGAGGGTGCTCACATTAGCTAACATACTTGCTTAATATAAAAATATTTAGTTATTTTATATAATATCAGAACAGAAAATTTTGAATTTAATTTTATTTTCTGAATTTATCTCTTCAATATCCTACTCATTACTTGGAGATACGTAGCAATTTTCATATCCAAATTATTATAATATATAGCTTAGTTGTTTTTGGTCATATATGTAGAAATAAATTAATGTCCAATCCAAGTCCAATCATATTTGTTACTTTGGTGGTTTTTGGAGTATTTGCTGGAAGCAACACAGCAGATCACAATCATTGTGAAATCTCTTTGTCATTCATTCCAAGGGAGTGATTAAAAAAAGGAAAATACTAGATGTACATTTTAATTGGGGGTGTATATTTTACATCTATTTTATTTTGGGATGGTGTAAATTTCACTCGTCCCATCGATGGGACGAGTGGAGGAATACCCACTCCAGAATAAGATGAGTGTAGGATGAGTGGAGGAATACCCACTCCAGAATAAGATGAGTGTAGGATTTGGGGTGTACAGATAGCACTCTTCTTAAAAAAAATTAAAAAGGCATACAAAAATCACAGGCATTTTCACTTTGGTTTTATTTTTATTTTACTGTAATTATGCTCTCCTATTTGGTGTTAGATTTTTTTTATTGTACGAAAATACAATAAAATTATATAATAGTTAAGTATAATTTTTTGAATTGTAATATTCTAAAAAGAGATTGGAGAGATGAGGAGAGCTGTATTATGTGGATGGATGAAACTAAGACGGTCAACTATCTTTTTGTGGTCTGCGCGGTTACAAAAATCTGACTCAAAAGGAGAATCCTACGGTAGAGAAAGATAACGACCATCCTCCCCATCTCGGTGGGTTATCTAGTTAGAACGTACTAAAATGATGGCGAAGACAAGTAATTTCAAATGCCTGTGGAACTTTTTTTGTGTCAAGTAGCAATGTCTCATATTGTAACTTAGTTAATATTCTAAATGAATGAAAGCGATAGCATACTATTTTTTTCTTTTTTTTTAAAAAAAAAACGCGTCAAAGTGAAACTGACCTACATCACAGGGGAAAAAAAAATTTATCCTATCTTTTTAAGCAATGCTATTCGTGCATTCGAAATCGGGTGTACGATGAACACCCCACCCATCTTTGGGTGGAGATTTTTTCACTGGTCATTTCGAAATGACCAGTAATATTCACTTTTTCTTCAGAATAAATAGGGTGTAAGATGTACACCCGATGTTGGATATACAATAAGCATTTTTCTTTTATTTTTTGGCCTCCTCTATTCAAGTTGTTTTATTTTGAACATAATAAACTGACCAAGTCCAAGCAGATGACACATAGATGGTATCATGCAATGAGAACAAACACCCAAAAAGAGAATAAAACCAATCCAAGCCAAGACAAAACCCCCACAAGATCTTTGTATTTTTTCAAATGTTCATCAAAGAGCCAAAACCAACAAAGTCCATAAAGACTCTAAAGAACAAAGTTATGGTATCAAAGATGAAACAATCTCTTCTCACCCTTCTTTTCTCCTCATCTTTCATTTACCCTCTCATCAATGCTCAATCTCCAAACACAAACACCACAATCTTTTCGTGCTCCTCGATCACTCCATGCAGAACTTACGTCGCATATCGCACGCAACCCCTGAATTACGCAGACGTCGGTGCGATATCGATATCCGATCTCTTCGGAGTCAGCCGCTTGTCGATAGCTAAGGCCAACAATCTTTCATCAGAGGATGATGGCACACTTCTCCCTGATCAGCTCTTGCTTGTCCCTGTCTCATGTGGTTGCGCAGCAAACCGATCCTTCGCAAACATGACATACGAGATTGCGGAAGGCGATAGCTTCTACTTGGTTTCGATTCGTGCCTTTGAGAATCTAACAGATTACAATGCTGTCGAGGAGTTCAATCCGTCTCTCGATCCGACGCACATGAAGGTCGGCGAAGAGGTGATCTTTCCGCTGTACTGTAAGTGTAACGACCTGACCCACTAGCAATAATAACTCGTTGGGCCAAACCACAACTCAAAATGCTTAAGCCCAGTTATTATTACTAGTGTCCATATCTTATATATATCCAAACACATTCACACTCCTATCCGATGTGGGACTATTGGATGTGTCACAGACTCCCTCCGTTTAGGCAGGCGATGTGAGACTTGTCTCGCTAGTCCTATCATCTAGACCCAGGCTCAGCCGAGACTCGCCACACACTTCCGGCTGGTTATTGGCTCTGATACCAAATGTAACGGCCCGACCTACTAGCAATAATAACTCGTTGGGCCAAACCACAATCCAAAATGCTTAAGCCCGGTTATTATTACTAGTGTCCATATCTTATATATATCCAAACACATCCACACTCCTATCCGATGTGGGACTATTGGGGTGCCACAGTAAGTGCCCCTCGAAGATTCAAGTGGATCAAGTCATCAATTTCTTCTTAACTTTTGTTTGGCAAGCAAGTGATCAAATTGAGCAAGTGAGCAAGTTGATGAATTCCTCGGCGAATGCAATGTTAAGTGAAAACAACTACCGAAATTTCAGCAATTCGGTGGCTCGTCCAGTCTTATAGATGAGCTGTGCAGCTGTTCATTCGAGAGGGCTTCGATGCCGGATTCTGCAGAAAATACGCCGGTAAAAGCTGCAATCGCAATTCACTGAATCGATGAACATTTTATGTCTATTTTGATGAAGTTTTGAGTGATTTGCTGATGAATATGTGCGCAGATTCAGGTTAATCTTGTGAGAAAGTAGGAAAATTGTATGATGATAACAAGTTTGTGTTGTTGCTTTTGAGTGGTTATTTCTCTCTATGGAGTCACAGAAGAGTCGTTGTAACATTTCAATAATCCCACATCAATAATAATTGAGCTTTTAAGTATTTTAGACCAGTGATTTGAGTACAACGAATTGTTATTGTTAGCAAATCGAATCATTACAAACACCTAAATAATTGAGCTGCGTTTGGTATATCGCAATAAGTGATAATCCATGATGACGAAAGAACGAAATGGGGATATGTTAGATTCAAAAATAACAAAGAAAACAAACATATAATTTAGAATTGCGAGGTGTTTTACACAAGCCATGTATCTGGCAAATAGTACAAACAATTTATCTAAGGAGCTCATATTTGATACAAGAAACAGTATAATGCTACCAAATATTCCAAAGTGTTGATTCTCCCTCCGGCTTTCGTCGTATGGGGCTTTTAAACTTCCGAACTCATCACAATTTCACGCGAAATCCCCGTACAAACCCCTTTTCGGTAAGCACAAGCCGTTTTAGGCGCTCTTGAAGCTCTGATCAACCTTTGTTAGTTTTAAACAAACTTCGGTTTCCATCTCGGTATCGACGCGGTTAGTAACGCGAGCTATCTCTTGCCAAATCTGAGGCACTTGTTGTGTTTTACTTCGGTAATGGTCGACGTCTGCGCACTGCTTTGTTTCGATTGTTTCGATGCAGGGAGTTTCTCCATTGCGCTAATGAATTTCCTCAGGTGCTTGATGTATTCCGGGTAAGTTTCTAAATTGCAGTGACCGCCGCCCTTTATCCAGAGCGGCTCGTACTTCTCCTTCGATAACTCCCACAAGCGCTTACCGTGAGACCAATCAACAATATCGTCAGCAGTACCCTGCACATAATATTAACATCTCGACTAAATATGTGAACAGAAAAACAAAAAAGAAAGATTAAAACGTACAGAACTTATCTGCGCTATGAACCATTTCGAATCGACTATCCAATCTTTCAATTTATTTGATTTGAGTCAGTTAACAGCACTTTGACTTCAAAATTTTGAATGCATAGTTTATCTTCGGATATTTAGTTAATCAAAATACCGTTGGCGGCTCGAATCAAAGAAATTGAAAGGTTGGGCAGTAAAATCAAAATTTTCAAAGATTGGATAGCCGAATCAACACAACATAGTCCGTAATTCAGATAAGTTTTGTACATTTGAATCGAACAAAAAACAGAAAGGAAATGTACACTCACATGTATAACAAAAACAGGGCAGTGGACTTGGCGTATTTTATCGATGTTCTGCGAATACGTAGAGAGACGTGCGCAGTAAATTGCAGAAAAGCAATACGGGAACTGGAAAAAAAAGAACTAAATTGCAGCAAGTCGATTCAAACTTACTTTAAAAATATCGAACCAAAATGTGACTTTGACGGGGTACAAGACCCGTATGCCGGAGAGAATAGCACTATGAAGGATGACGCCCCGCAGCCTCTGTAACCGTGCGGCCAGGTGCAGTGTCGGTCCGCTACCGACAGACTGCCCGTACAAGATCAGATCCTCTTGCCTTACCCCGTAATTTTTCTTCAAACAATCGTATACAGCTTCTATGTCGTAGTACGTGTTGAATTCGGATGGCTTTTTGAGGAACAACAAGCGAAAAGAAAAGAATAAAATGACAGTTTAGACATCGAATTACAGTTTTCACTGCAATGCTGAATACAACAGGAATATCTGGTTTTGTTGATGCAGAAGATAACAATAAATCGATAAATACATAAATTTCCGAAGTAAAAACTTTGCTGCAGCAAAGAAAAGGTTTACGACTCGAACACTAAATTCATTGCAGGGGACTTCGAGTTAAACATCGAAAAAGTACGAAGAATATAAAATGTCGATTTCGATTTCGATTTCGATACTTCTGAAACATTGGACAGGGTGTTTTTAAATGTATACCTTTCCAGTGGAGGCTCCATAACCCGAGTAATCGTAGCTGCAAAAATGTACCATAATACAATATTAAATACCGCGAAACTCGATACTCATTATCCGATAGCGAAAATGTAATGAGGATCTCGAATAATTTATAATGCAAGCTCTTCACCATAGTGAATTAATATATATAGAAATTTAGCTTATGCTACATGTTTATGGTTTTATAAGGTAAAATTGTTGTTAAAGATATTTATGGTAAAAATTTGGATTTGACTATCTAATCTTTCAAAATTTTGATTTCACTATCTAACGTTTGAATTTGTTTGATTTGAGTGATACTTTAGCTATAAAATTTGAATCCCACTAAGTTCATTAAAATAAGTAATTAGTTTTAATTTTGAAGTTAATGTGCTGTTGATCGGCTCAAATCAAACAAATTGAAAAATTAGACACTCAAATCAAAATTTTGTAAGATTGGGAAGTCAAATTCAATTGATCCATAAGTTTCATATTATAAATATTAGGGTTTTTTTTTAAAAAAAATAGTCTCCTCAAAAAAAAAAAAAAAAAAAAATTATTACAAATGCAACCCCCAATTTTTTTTTTAAAAAAAACACAACAGAACAATTTTAAAAAGTAAAAATAAAAAAAATATTCCCAACAATCCTAAAAAAAAAAAAAAAAACGCAAAACAAGCTCAATAATAATAATAATAACAACAACAACAACAACAAAAATCAGAGAGAGGTTTAAATTTTAATTTAAAAAAAAAACATTCACTAAATTAAAATTCGTGCAATTTCCATCGCGAATTTTATTTTTATTTTATTTTTATTTTTAAAAGCCCAAGAATCAAGCTATAAAAATAATAATGATAATAAAAATAGTCAAATTTTTTTTTAAAAAAAAAATTGCATAGCACATCCATTTCCAAAAAGGATTTTTTTTTAAAAAAAAAATTCACAGAGAAAAAGATAATCTATAGCTGCTTTAAAATTCGTGCATTTTCTACCGCGAATTTCTTCTCTTTTTTTTTATGTTTTTTTTTTTTCAAAAAAAAAAGAGCCACCACCACCCACACACACACCCACACCCATGAAACAACCTAAATTAATAATCAAAAAAGAGAAGAGAGAATATATAACACATCCATGATCATCTCCAAAAAATATATATATATATATATATATATATATATATATATATAGAGATGGAAATAATAATAATAATAATAATAATTAAAAAAATAAAAAAAAATAAGTTACCCGAGGTCTCAAATTCGAGGACGAAACAAACAACATATTATCTTTCTTTCAAAATAATAATAATAATAATAATAATAATAATAATAATAATAAAGAGAGAGAATAGAGAGATGGGAGGAGCGGAGAAGGAAAAAAAGAGAGAATAGAGAGATGGGAGGAGCGGAGATGAAGAAGAAGAAGAAGAAGAAGAAGAAGAAGAAGAAGAAGAAGAAGAAGAAGAAGGACCTCATGATGTTGACGCGGAGGTGGGCGCGGAGTTCGAGGAAGAGGTGGAGCATCTGGCCGAGGTCGGCGGCGTTGCCGTGCGAGTACAGGACCGTCAGCCTCGCCCCCGGATGCTTCCAGAAGGCCGCCACCACCCGATTCCCGGCCTTCGTCTCCACCTCCCTCACCTCCATTCCCTCCTCCTCCCCCATTCCCATTCCCATTCCCATTCCCTCAACCCGCATCCTCCCCCTCCTCTGCCCCCCTTTCCCTTCCCCTTCCCCTTCCCCGAACTCCACCTCGTACGTCGCCGGCTCCGGCGGGAAGAACGCGAACTTCGCCGCCACCGACGACGTCACGTTCCCCATCAATTCCTTCTTTTTCTCTCTCCTCCGCGCGATCGGACACACGGACGGCGAGAACGAGAGGTCAGTTTTTTTTTTTTTTTTTTTTTTTTTTTTGGTATTATTTTGGGGAGGAGGGTGGGGGTTGGGGGATAGAGACAGAGAGAGAGACAATAGAGAGAAGGGAACGAAACCGAATCAGATGGCGGGCTAAAACAGATCATTATCATTATAACTATTATATTATTATTACCATTAATTTCATACGGTTCTATATAAAGAGCAATGCTATATGTACACCCCGAAGGGGTGTACATTATACACCTCCATCATTTTAATGATGGCGATATTTTTTACGGGTCACATCAAGTGACCCATCATCACACCCCCACCCTTAGATGGATGGGGTGTATGATGTACACCCCGAACACATAGCATTTTCTCTATATAAATATCAAATATATTTTTATAAAATTTAATTTTTTATTTATTATTGTTAATTTATTAATTTTTAATCGACTATATATAAAATAACAATTTTATCTTTTTAAAAAATATTTCTCTCAAAATTCTAACAATTAAAATAATATAAAAATATCTAGAACGATCAAAATATAAATATATCTTACTAACTAATCAAGATTAACTATTTAATCTATAATTAATTAGATTTGTCGAACATAGGTAGACGGTAGGAATATATATGAATAACGTTGGATTTTTGAAAGAATAAATATGAAAAGTTGAATTTTATAGAAATATATCTGTTATTCGATATGTTTACATAAAACAGTATGCAATTAATCCTTATTATTATTATTATTAATTATTTATCATAACTAAATTACTATATTATTATATTTTTAACATTTGAATAAAAAAATTATTTGCTTAGCTTTCTGTAAATATATCGAATAACAAATATATTACTATAAAATTTAATTTTTCATATTTATTCATTCAAAAGTTCTAAATTGTTTATATATGTTCCAACCGTCAATGTCCGTTAGAAAAACATAGATAAGTATAGATTAAATACTTAATCTTGGTAAGTTAGTAAAGTAAATTTATTTTTTTATCCTTTCAAATATTTTTATATTATTTTAGCAATTAGAATTTTTGGAGGGATATATTTAAAAAGGTAAAACTGATATTTTACATATATTCGGTTTAAAAATAAATAATAAACCAACAGTAATATATCAGAAGAATATATATATGAACAATTAGGAATAAATATAAAAAGTCGAATTTTATAAAAATACATCTGCTATTCGATAGGTTTATAAAGAACTGTATAAAATTAATCCTATAAAAAAAATTATAAATCTCTTTTGACAACTATATTATTAAATTTTTAATTTTTAAATAAAAATATATACGATTAATGAAAAATGGTCAAGAAAATAAATCTAGTGGTATCTCCATTAATTATTATATATATAGAAAAATGCTATTTATACGTTTGAAAAAAAAAAAGAAAAAGAGAGTATATTGTCGAATTTTTGACGTTAATTATTAATTTTAAAAAATCAAGCTATTAAAAATACGTAATTAATTTATTTAAAGCGTACAGACACGCACCCACGGGTCTCGATCGGATTCAATCTATCTATACGTTAGATTTATTGTTGGACCTCTTGCATTTAGGTCTATTGTGGATCGCAGCTCCACTCAACTTATTAGACTCATCCAATTCAATTTATTAGTCTTACAAATTTATTATCACGAATAAAAAATTAATTTTATTTTTAACTTATAAATAAATAGCCAACATGCATCTTACATTTTATTTATAAAAAAAATAAATAATTTTGGGTGTACAAAAAACCTTTATGTATAATTAGGATGAGAGAGAGAGGGTATGGAAAAAGTACTGAATGAGAAAAAAATGTGAGCAATATTATTTGTAACTCGAATGTACAATGTATACATTAAAAATCGGGTGTACAATATACATTTTATTTAGAGATAAAAATATTTTTATCAATTATTTTGAAATAATTAAGTAAAATTTATTATATTTTAAAATAAATAAAATATAAAATATACATTCAATTTTAAATTTATAAAAAATATTTAAAAAAAAATATGATGATGCGTTGGAACAACATGACAAGCCAAAAACCCATGTTAGATATATTTCACTTTCACTCTTTTTTTTTTTTTCTTTTTCCCTTTATTGGTTTCGTTTTAAATTTATTTTTTGTTTGTTTGTTTCCTTGCTACTAGATTTTGTGATCTAATAATTAATTTGAGTTTTAATTACATCCACCATTAATTGCAATTTAATGATGATGATGATGATGGTCACATCTATCCACATTAATTAAATAATTTAATTCGATTATATAACTTTTGTTTCTATATTAATTTTCAAATAATTTTAAAATTGTAAAAAATAATATGTACTAGTATAATACCCGCGCTTCGCTGCGGGAACTACAATCTAATTAAGTATTAAATATTAAATATTTAGTAACGAAGTATTAAACATTAAACATTATATATTATATAATAATATTAGACGGGTATATAATATCTGCACCGTCATTGCCCACTCGCAGCACCGCGCGCGGGTCAGCAGGGCATTCTCCACTGCCGCGTCATCGCTGCCTCCATCGTGGAGGCGGAAGCGGAGGCGGAGGCAGAGGCTAAGGTTTTGGTGAGGTTGAGCGGAATCTGTCTCGCGCACAGGTCCTGCGAGAAGCGGAGGAGGAGGACGCGTCGGTGCTTCGCGGAGGAGGAGGACGCGTTGGTGTGAAGCAGTTCACCGCGTCGGGAACACCAACGTGATGGGAGTTATGCCTTCAAGGAGCGGGAGAGAGAGACGGGGGGAGGTAGAAAGAGAGAAAGAGGGAGAGGGCAGGAAAATCGAGGTGTTAAGTCGGGGAGAGAGAGAGAGCGGGAAAACCGAGGGTTTAAGGTTTAGGGTTTAGGGTTTCGGGTTTTGATAATAGGAAAAAAAATTTATGTATTGATAATAGAAAAATGGATATATATAAAGACAAATGAAACAATATAAGATAGAATGAGAACAAAGTAGATAATTTAAAACAAATTATATAATTATAGAATAAAATAACAACAGATTCTTATATTTAATATATTTATTTATGAAAAAGAGGAAAGAAAGAGAAGAGTGAGAAGGAAATTGTTTAAATAAAATAAATTTTATTCGTTACTTCGAAATAGAAATTATTTATCAATAAAAATGTATATATAGAAAAAAATGTTTGAAGTTAAAAAATAAAAAGATAGGAAGAAAAAAATATAAGATGGAATGACAACAAAATAAATAATTTAAAACAAATAATGTAATTAGAAAAGAAAATCATAACAAAATTTTTATTTACCAAAGAAATTTTATGTAATGATAATAGAAAACTGAATATAAGATGGAATGACAACAAAATAGATCATTTAAAGGAATTATATAATTACAAAATAAAATAGTAACAAAATATTTATTTATAAACGGAATTTTATGGATTCTTTTATACTTTGATCGTTACTTTATTCATAAATTTAATTTATACCTAATTAACTATCACTATGTGTTGCATTAGAACTTTCATGGTGTATTTTTAAAGATCAAAGTAGGTATAATTTGTAATAAGATGTCTTGTTGAGTACAGTATGTATTGTAAGTAAAGAACACATATTCCTCATTTTATGTAAGCAACACAAAAAAGAGATACACAACAGAAAGAAGAAAACTGCACAACAGAGAGAAGGAAACTGAAAAATACACGAAATTACAGAGGGAAAAAAGGAATTAGCTGAGAATGCGAAAGTGCAGGGTATGGGTACGAAACAACGAAAAAAATGCACAAAAGTAAAATAGTTAAATTTTTTAAAAAATATAAAAATAAGGGACAATTTGTATATATAGAGAGAAAGAATAAAGTTTAAAAAATATAAAACAAATAAGAAAAAATATATATATATATAGAAATAAAAGAATATAAGATGGAATGACAACAAAATAGATAATTTTAAAAAATTATCTAATTACAAAATAAAATAATAACAAAATATTACTAACAATGTTGATATTTCCTCGTGCATGTGTTTTGCAACCTTGTGTAGAGTATGAAATGATCGAAAATTAGTTCTCATTCTTTGACCAAGGTCTCTTAGGAGATAATTGAAGCAGTAGATATTAATAATTTAAGATAATGTTTAATTAATTAATAGGCCATGTTTACTAATATTTAAGGCCCAATTTATCCTTAGGTATTTAAATCCTCATAAATTCAAGAAGAGTGTCAAATTGGAATTTTCTTTTTTTCAAAATATCTTAATTAGTACATATATATATATATATATATATATATATATATATATATATATATATATATATATATATATATATATATATATATATATATATATATATATATATATATATATATATATATATATATGTTATATGTTATAATTATAACTTTACTTATAAATTTAATTTATACTTAACTCAATCACAACCGTGGTATAATATCAATTTATTTTAATTACCACCATGTATTACATTAAAATTCTTTTGGTGTAAACTCATTATTTCTCGACATATAAAGTAATAGATTATTATATTTTTAAAGATCAAAATAAGTATAATTTGCAGTACAATAGTTTGTTACGTACAGTATGTAGTGTAAGTAAATGACAGATATTCATAATGTTTTGTAAACAAACAAATCAACAAATATGGTGATAGTCTTCTGCAGAAAAGTAAGTAGAAAATTTATTTCCATACAATAAAAGTGTGAATAAAATATTTATTTATACGGGAAACAAATAAAAAAAATAATAATTGGATTCATTAGATTTTATTTAAAATTTTTATACATAAAGAGAAGGAATAAAGGAAAGAAGGTATAAAATATATATTGACCAATTCTTTATCATAAAAAATGTATATATAGAGAAAATGTTTGGGAAAATAAAATAAAAACACAGTATTTATTTCGGAAGTAAATTTTATGTATTCATATTGGGGAAATAAATATATTATTTTATTTACATTGACACGCAACTTGCTTCCACAGTGTAGCTATTTTTTTTTGACATTATCACTGTAAATATTTATCATAAATTTGTACAAAACATTAGTAATTGTTAGGAAATTTCGAAATATATTACATAAAACATAACGTGGAGTGTGCTCCACGGCGGTAGCTAACAAATAATTACATATAGTTTAGAAATAATATATTACAATTCAAACTTAGGAAAATGTCATATTTAAGGAAATAAACTGCATGTAGGAATACCAATAATTCTTCATTTGTTCTGTCTATTGGTAATTCATGATTTCTTCTCTTTATCTGAGGAATCTGCTTCATCAAACCTACAATTAATAATAATTTGATATCAAAAATCATATATTACTTTTCTCTCTCTCTCTCTCTCTCTCTATATATATATATATATATATATATATATATATATATATATATATTATATATATATAAAATAATTTCTCGATTAAATATCTTACGTAAGTCGAAGCTTTTTTCGATGCTGTATTTCAGATATATTATAAATAAACTGTCCTGAGCTGCTAAGAAAAATATTTCTCAAGGTTAAGGAAAATAGGAAATATATATATATATATATTTTGTATACTAATTTAGAAGAAATATTTTTTAATATAGAATGATAGTGATACTACCTGGATGGAACTTCTGTATCGGGTGATATGTCCGCAAATAAATCTTTGTTGATTTGTTTTTTGGTAATGGGTGACTGCGCTTCTTCTTCACATTGCGTTAATAAGTTTTGGACAACAGAGGACTTCTCTTTCGTATTACAATTTACAGGAAAAATTTTGATCACTTTAAAAGTTTGGGCACTTGATCTGAATCTCTGTGCATCTGGTATAATTTGGAAAATATGCTCCTGTCCAATAATATTTTTGATCACAGGAGGAAGCGTAAATTGATCGGAACCAGGAGAGGCGGCTAAAATTTTAGCTGGAATGCAAATAAGATCTTGTGCTGACTTCCCAAATATAGTAAAATTAGTAGAACCACTTGAATCTTCGACGACAGTATTTAGTTTGTACCTTTTCAAAATAAATATAGTAACAATATTAATTAATAATATATATGTAAAAGAAGTAACATGATAATTGAATTTTGATCAAATTATTATAATTACTATAATAATATTAGAAATACTTATTACCATGGTATAGGGCTTTGTTCATTTTCAGTACAATTGGAGCATAAGAAAATATCGCCATATATTTTCACAGATGCTTTGCACTTGGCACATGCTTTATACCACCAACCAAATAATGTGTCGAATTCAATAATTTTCGCTTGACAGGTGAACTTCATATTCTATCAATTATATCAAAAACACAAAATATTATATAAGCGAAAAAAGATAGAAGGAAATAGAAGCAGTAAATGTTGATACGCTGTAAATAATTTTACCTCAAAGGCAGAAAGATCCAGTTGTAAGAGTTCGGCAATATTTTTTCGATTTGAATACATTTCTTCTTCAGGACTCATAAGCTGCTCATGACTTTTGTCGATTCGCTCAATTGATTTATTTATAACTTGTAAACTGGATGTGGTAATTCATAGATAAGCAAATAGTACTAACTATACATATTAATTATTACGTAATAATAATTAAAGGATAGATCATCAAACCTTTTTAACATTTGAATAACTTCAGGAATTTCCAAATCAAGATAAATCTTTGAAGCTGAGCAGGATGATAGATAAATATTTCCTATATATAGAGTAATATATAGGTTAGTCTTACTTTATATATATATATATATATATATATATATATATATATATATATATATATATACTTATTAGTTTAGAAATATAAGGCTAAACCTTTAAATGAACGAACAGTCATTCCAGCAAGCACTAATACAACTGTCTTATTCCCTTCTTTTCCTTCTCTAAAATGTACGCATCGTCAAAGTCCAAAGCAAACTTATCCCATAATGTAACAGATAAATCATTTCTCCTGTAAAAATTAAGAATGGATATTTAGATAATATAAGTGAATGAATATAATTATATATATAGTAAAATAACTTTTATTAAATTTGTATAAATGTAATACTGAAAAGAACTCACTCGAAATCTTGAATTTGTAAATTTCTCATGGGTGTAAGGATTTGGCCTACATATTTCTGTGTGATATCGCTGATAGATGTAACTTGCCCGAAAACGTCTTCAAAACATAAAGAATATTAACATCATCTTATTAAAAATTTAACAATACAATTATATTTTTTTATCAAAGAAATATTTAATTATGTAAATAGATAATACCTGTAAGAACAGCATCAGTATAACTTTGTTTTTCAACATCGGAGAAGTTTATAAAATTGAAACTATATATGGAAGTTCTTCGTTATCTTCTTCGAGTGCGATTAGAGAGGTCCATTTATTAATTTGAATCATGTAACGACGATCAACAGCTGCATATCTTTTCTTATTCGGAATAACGTTGAATTTTTCTATTAGATACACACAACCTTCAGTCATTCGACATCTAAGTTCTTCTGCATCTTGCTTTCGAATTGTTCCTTGTAAAGAATATGCCTAATAAGAACCACAATAAGACAACGATAGTATTATTTTTTTTTAAAAAAATACAAATATATTATAAGCAAGTAAAATAAAATACTGAATTATAATAAAAATCCGATGATTATTACCTTCTCGTCTACCAAAAGACAGTCAAGACTAAATATATCTCCTTTCAGAAATGGCGCAGTCGATTCCCATATTCGACATATCCTTGCTTTGATTTTGCAGTTTTGCCGTTGTAATGATAATTCCGATAATAATGTGTATTCCATCACTATATTAAAGCTGTAAGTTAAGGAATTGAATATTATATCCAATATGTAGTAAGATAATATTACAAATCTTCAATATTTCATGGTAAACAATATTTCTTGTATATCCTTCAGGCACTTTATCTTTATTTTTTATAAAGATTCGTAATCCTTCTCTGGAAGTAACTCTTGAAATTGCTACATAAAGTTGCCCATGAGAAAAAACTGGTTGAGGATAAGTAAAGCCCAACTTTCTGCAATGTTTGCCCTTGGCTTTTATTAATTGTCATTGCATAACTCAGCCGTATTGGGAACTGTCGTCTTTTCAAAATAAATGGCCATTTTGAGTCAGTTACATAATGATAATGCGAGGGATGTAAACCTTTTCGCCAATATGATTACCGGTGAAGATTTGTGCTTCATAATTCTAGAAGAAAGTTGAGTCACCAATAATCGTGTACCATTGCAAAGGCCGGAACTTTGATTAATATTTCGGAGTAACATTATAGGAACCCCAACTTTTAATTTTAATTCATGATGGGGTACTCCATTGAATTTTAAAGAATTCAAGAATCCACTGGATAGAGTATATCATTATCTTCAACATTCCTGATAAATTAGATACTGAATCTGAACTTAAATATGTTCGTTGTCTTCACCTGGTACTGAAGAAAGTACATATGTATTAATCTCATCAACTATTTCATTTATCGGTGTAACAATTGCTCTATCTCTTAGATAGATTGGATTATTATAATTTTCTTGGATATTATCATATATTTCCTGAACAATACTTCCAATTCCATTATCATTATTTTCTATAAGTAGATCATCAGGAATTTGTATCCAAGTAGCTTCTTCTTCTCCATCTAATTTAACAGTATCTATCTTTTCCATCACCAACATTCAATACCCATTTTGCTAAACTCAGCTAAAGATAAAGCAGCTCTTCCATTTGCAAGAGAACCTTGTAATAATCTCATATTTTGTTTGTAATCTGAAAAGTTTACACTTACTCCATATAGAGACTTTGTAAGAGATGCATTAATAAGCTCATGCGAGTGCCTCCCACAACAACTGGGAGTATTTTGTCTGAAATCTCCTCCCAAAAGATAGTGTCTTCCCTCCAAAAATTTTTCACTGGTAGATTATTACCAATTCCAAAATACCTTTAGCGATTTTATCTAAAGCTTCAAAACAATTCCTGTGATTCATAGGTGCTTTTCATTGCCCAAATAATTAGCTACATAGGTTAGTAACTTTGCAAGTTGTGTCCCTTTTTTAATTTCACAAAGTGAAGACTCATCAATTTAATAGGTATCGTAAATCTTGAGTGTGCTGTACGTCCACCAGGTAATAAAAGTGATGCTATTCCTGAAGAGGCTACAGCTAGGACACTTTCTTCCCCTCTGATCGTAATTTTGATATAATAGTCTTCCCAGATTTCCAAAATAGTTTTTCCTGTTCCACATGCCCATAAACAAATATTCAGTCCCCCAGATTTTCATAGACAGAAACCAAAACAGCATTGTCATAGTTTCCTTTGCTCATCGTTTAATCCACTAAACGTTGTGTAGGATCTCTTTTAAGTCTCTATATTGTAATCTGTTCGTCTCTGAGTAACCTGTTATTAACTGATCAACAATCAAGCTATTAGGGACAGGCAAATTAAAATGATCGAGAGAGCTGCCATTCTTTCTGATAAAGGTCGAGTTCAAATAAAACATGGTTTTGAAGTTTCTATCTGAGTAGTCAAAATTTGAATGCCAAGAATACTCTTCATCTGTATAAAT
>CM055068.1:49511722-49530654 GCA_029204045.2 Tillandsia leiboldiana | reverse complement strand
TTGCAGCGTCAGGAGGAGGCCATGGGTCGGCTGCCTAGAGGTTTAGAACAGAGAGGAGCAGATGTTGTTGCACCCCCGAGAGTTCTCCAGTACCACCCCTCCCCGGCTTGTGGGCTTACCCAGTTGACCGACGTGACCGCGGCATCCCATGGTGCCCAGGGAGCAACGGCCTTTGACTCTGGGAAAGAAAAAGAGCAGGAGATTGCTGACAAACTTACCTCAATTCTGTAAACGGGGACCGCTCAGGTTTTCAGGGCGAATACCCCAGCCGTGGGAGATCGGGACTTGGCTTTCGTCAATGGAGAAGTTATTTCGGGACTCTTCATTGACCAGAAGTACAAGGGTACATATGGCTGTACACTTCTTAGACGGGGACGCTGATGCATGGTGGCGTCGGGGTGGAGCCTCTGGAGTTCCAGGTCACTCGACAGCTACCCTGGTCAGAGTTCAAGAGGATGATCTGGATACGTACTTTTCCACGAGTATGAGAAAAAGCTGGAAGATGATCTGAAGAATCTTCAGCAGGCGAACGGACAGCATTGGACTACTTTCAGGAGTTCCACGCGGTTACTCAACTGCGTACCTTACGTCGCCAGGGACGGACCGCACCAGGTGGAGCTCTTTGAGTCGGGACTGCGCCCAGAGATCTATACTCTGGTTGCATGCCCAGAGACTACAAACCTTGGAGGAGGCAGCAGAGCATGCCCAGTGGTTGAGAGAGGAGACCACGTCGTCGCCAGACGTGGGGGCCTGGTCGCTCAAGGCGCAGACAGAAAGCGACCAGCGCAGGACGACGGGAGACAGGCCAGTTCCTGGAGGCCGCCCCGACCGCCACCGCCTCAGTTTTCCGGCCAAGGACGGTCGGAGCGGCGATGGGCCTGGTGGACCCCAGAGGCCCCAGCAGCGGTAGCAGCAGACAGCAGAGATCCCAGCCGTCGCAGCGTGGGTCGCAGCGACAGCCTCAGCAACAACAGCAGTCACGACAACCACGGGCCCCCAGCAATTGTATTTTCTGTGGAGGTCAGCACTTTTCCAACACCTGCGACCAGCGGTGGGGTCGCTGCTATAGATGTGGACAGTCTGGCCACGTCCGAGCTACTTGCCCTTTTGCGCCATCGACGGCTCCTTCTTCAGCATCTGCTCCATCTTCATCTCAACAGCGGTCGACGGCTCAGCGGCCATATGCTCCAGCAAGCAGGCCATCTTCTTCCCATCCCACGGAGTACCGCCCTCCAGCTCAAAGTGGGCGGGTGTATGCGGCGCAGGTAGAGGACTCTTCAGCCGCAGATCACATGGTGGCAGGTATCACCCTACTTTCTGGCATTAGGACTCGTACATTATTTGATACTGGAGCATCGCATTCTTTTATCAGTAGATCATTTGCATTATTACATGGGTTAAAGGTAGGACTTCTACCACGTGCACGAGAGGAGGAGTGTTGTTGGTCCTGCCCGATGCAAATCGAGTCCTGGATTATGCCAGCAGACCTGTTGGTCCTGAGACAATTGAAGGACTTCGATGTGGTCCTCGGGATGGACTGGCTGGCTCGGTATTTTGCGACCATTGATTGTGCCGCAAGGACCGTCACTTTTAGAGAGCCAGACCAGGAAATGTTGGTATACCGGGGATGTCAGAGTGCTTTCTTTGCCTCTATGGTTTCGACTTCCCGAGCGAGGCAGATGATCCATCGAGGATGTGTAGCCTTTTTGGCTAGTGTTGTTGAAGGGCCTACGGCGGCGCCGGGACTCGGGGATATCCCTATTGCCCGCGAGTTCCCGGATGTTTTTCCATCTGAGCTGACAAGCATGCCGCTAGATAGGGAGATTGAGTTTGTGATTGACGTAGTTCCGGGAACTGCGCCAATCTCAAAGGCTCCTTACCGGATGGCACCGGCTGAGCTGCGAGAGCTTAAGGCGCAACTCCAGGATTTGATGGACAAAGGCTTTATTAGGCCGAGTGTGTCGCCTTGGGGAGCGCCGGTGCTATTCGTGAAAAGAAGGATGGGTCACTTCGATTATGTGTGGACTATAGGGAATTAAATAAAGTGACCATCAAAACAAGTACCCTTTGCCGCGCATCGATGATCTTTTTGATCAGCTGCAAGGGTCTTGTGTCTTCTCTAAGATAGATTTGCAGTCCGGTTACCACCAGTTAAAGGTGAAGGCCGAGGATATTCCGAAGACGGCATTCAGATCACGGTACGGGCATTATGATTCACAGTTATGCCTTTTGGGCTAACTAATGCCCCTGCCGCATTCATGGATTTGATGAACCGGATCTTCCGACCTTATTTGGACCGGTTCGTGGTGGTGTTCATTGATGATATCTTGGTCTACTCCCGAAGTGATGCTGAGCATGAGGAGCACTTAAGGATTGTGCTGCAACTTCTGCGAGAGAAGAAGTTGTTTGCCAAGCTAGCAAAATGCGAGTTTTGGCTTCGAGAGGTAGTCTTCTTAGGCCATGTGATTTCCGCCGCAGGTGTGGCAGTGGACCCAGCGAAGATTGAGGCAGTCCGTGATTGGCCCCGACCGACGACGGTTTCTGAGGTACGTAGCTTTATGGGTTTAGCTGGGTATTACCGTCGGTTTGTGGAAGGCTTTGCGAAGCTCTCCATACCCCTCACTCGCTTGACGCGTAAAGGAGTGAAGTTTATCTGGAGTGAGGACTGTCAAAAGAGCTTTGAGGAGCTGAAGAATAGACTAATGACCGCCCCTATCCTTTCCCTCCCTGTTATGGGAAAAGGATATGTGATCTACAGTGATGCATCACACAGCGGACTTGGTTGTGTGTTGATGCAGGAAGGGAGGGTAATTGCTTATGCATCAAGGCAACTCAAGGATTATGAGAAGAATTACCCTACCCATGACTTGGAACTTGCGGCTGTGGTATTTGCACTGAAGCTTTGGCGCCATTACCTATATGGGGAGCATTGTGAAATCTACACCGACCACAAGAGCCTAAAGTACCTGTTCACGCAAAAGGAGCTGAATTTGAGGCAACGTAGGTGGTTAGAGCTATTAAAGGATTATGATGTAGATATTCTCTACCACCCAGGTAAGGCTAATGTGGTCGCTGACGCCTTGAGTAGGAGAGCGGTGCAAAGTTTGTCTATGTTGATCACAGACCAGGCGCCGCTATTAGAGGAGATGAGACGGCTCGACATAGAGGTTGTGTCCCCTGGGGTCTCTGCTAGACTGACATCTTTAGTCGTGCAGCCCACTCTGCTGGACAGGATCAAAGAGAAACAGAGTGAGGACACCCACTTGGCCAGGATTAAAGATCATATTCCGAGTGATCAGTCTGGGGACTTTTCGGTAGATGCCTCGGGAGTACTAAGGTACAGAAACCGAGCATGTGTGCCAATAGATGTGGAGATTAGAGAACAGATATTGCGAGAGGCCCATTATACACCTTATACCCTACATCCTGGTGGGACTAAGATGTATAAAGACCTCAAGGCACACTTCTGGTGGAAAGGCATGAAGAGGGATATTGGGAGATTTGTGGCTCAGTGTTTAACTTGTCAGCAGGTGAAAGCTGAGCATCGAGTGCCAGCTGGCAAGTTACAAAGTCTCCCAATTCCCGAGTGGAAATGGGACCACATTACGATGGATTTCGTGGTCGGACTACCTAGGGCACAGGGAGGAGCTGATGCTATCTGGGTAGTTGTAGATCGACTTACCAAGTCGGCGCACTTTCTGCCCATGCAGACTACGTGGCCACTCGAGCGACTAGCCCAGTTATATCTAGATGAGATAGTAAGATTACATGGAGTACCAGCCTCCATAGTATCAGATAGAGACCCGAGGTTTGTTTCGCATTTCTGGAAGAGTTTGCAAACAGCCTTGGGGACTGAACTCAGGTTCAGTACAGCTTTTCATCCGCAGACTGATGGGCAATCGGAGCGGACGATACAAATCCTGGAGGACATGTTGAGGGCTTGCGTCCTGGATTTCGGCGGAGGGTGGATTCGGCATTTATCTTTGGCTGAATTCGCGTACAACAATAGCTTTCAAGCGAGCATTCAGATGGCTCCGTTTGAAGCATTGTATGGACGCAAGTGTCGATCACCACTTTATTGGAGTGACGTAGGCGAGAGGCGGACCTTGGGACCAGATGTCTTGATAGAGGCAGAAGAGAAGGTCCGGGGTGATTCGAAAGCATCTTCAGACCGCCCAAAGCCGACAGAGGAGCTATGCCGATGTTCGGCGACGAGACTTAGAATTTCAGGTTGGAGATCATGTATTCCTGAAAGTCTCGCCGTCCAAAGGAATCAGGAGGTTCGGCATTCGTGGGAAACTTAGCCCCCGATATATTGGACCCTTTGAGGTATTGGGGCGTATCGGGCCAGTTGCCTACCGACTCGCACTTCCTCCAAGGCTTGCTGGTGTCCATGATGTATTTCATGTTTCTACTTTGAGGAAGTATATCTTCGACCCATCGCACGTCATCGACTTCACATCGCTTGAGATCAGCGAGGATTTGAGGTATGAAGAACGCCCACTGCGAGTTCTGGATCGAGAGGTGAAAGAATTACGCAGTCGGGCCATTCCCTATGTGAAGATCCAATGGAGCAATCATGACGAGCGCGAGGCTACATGGGAGCTCGAGTCGGAGATGAGGGATGCTCACCCCTACTTATTCGAGACATCGGACTGAGGATTATTGTTTAGTCTCGTTTCGAGGACGAAACTCTTTTTAGTGGGGGAGGATGTGATGATCCGGACTCCCGCAGGAACTGTGCAACATTAAACAGTGACTGTAGGGAGCTTATTCGGTGAAGCAGAGCTTGTAGAATCAAAATTGGACATTTAATTTAGACTCTGCGCGAAAATCGGAGCAAATGGAATTTTTCCGGGAGCTTTCGGCAAAATTTCGGATGAGAATTTGGCGAAATGGACGTCGTATTTGGACTCAGCGCGCGAAAACGATCGAAACGGTATATTTACTTTATTTTTTCGGCACAAAATTACTGTTCACGCCGGAACAGTAACTCCGGCCGCCGGAATTACTGTTCCGGCGACCGGCAAGCGGCGGCGGGCGGCGGCGCACGGCGGCGGGCGGCGGCGGCGGGCGGCGGCGCACGGCGGCGGGCGGCGGCGCAGCGGCGGCACAGCGGCAGAGGGCGGCGGCGCAGGCGCGGGCGGGGGGCTCGGGTGCGCGGTCCATGGGCCTGGCGTGCACCGGGTGCACCGAAGACTCCTTCTGCCACGTGGCAGCTTCCCATTGGCCGGCCGACTTCTAGAAGCACGTGGGAAGGTGACACGTGGCGCTCCCCTATTGGCCGACATCTTCCGGAAGACCCGGAGCGCGGACCGGCCACGTGCACCACGTGGCCACGTGGCGATTTTTCATTGGGCCTGCACAGGCTGTTTGCTGTTTTGTGGACACGTGGCGCTTTCTGGTTGGCCCATTTCGGTGTCTCCTGTTCGGATCCGGATCCCGTGTGGGAATATTCCCTTTGGCCCACTATATAAGAGGTCCCCCACCCCCCTCTCTTTGCACCTCGGTTTTCGAGCCTTTAGAGAGAGAACCAGAGAAAGTGCCCTCTACAAAAATTCTTCCTCTCTCTCTCCTCTCTCTCTCCTCAGAATTTTAGAATTTTTGGAGTCACAGTTAGTGAGTTATCTGCGACGCGGCGCACTGCGACGGTTTTCTTTTTCGGCCCATTTCCCGTCGCAGTTCCGTCGAAAATTCCCTGTGGGCTAACCAGGAGGAATTTTTGGACGATTTTCGCGACAGCGCGTTCCTAAGAGGTAAGGCTTCGATTTCCGTGTTGATCATTTTGCTCCATTTCGTACTTTTGGCACGTTTCCCGAGGTCTCTTTGACCCCCCTTTTTGCTGTGGAAATTTCTGGACAGCGTCAACTTCTCCGATTTTTATCTTGGCGTAGGAGCATCAGATCGAGACGTTTAAAGAGTCGATTTTGATCTACTCTTCGCGAGGAACGCAACCGTAATTTTTCTGGATTTTTCTGAGCACTATACAGAGGTGAAAAACTCCTCTCTTTTCGTGCTATTTGAAAAACAGCAAAAGCTGTATTTTTATGAATACTATAGTTACACCCTGTGCAATGTGTGTTGCTGTAGGGCACCATTTTCGGCAGACAACAGTTCTAGGGGACTGTGGACAGCCAGGAGACTTTCTGGGTGTGATTTAAGCTGTCAAGGTGGGCGGTTGTTGCTTACCTCATTTTTGACAAGCTCACTGGGATTACTGGAACTCCCTTAAAATTTAATTGATGAGAACAATTGGGACAAACTAATATGACAATTGATGAGAACAATTGGGACAAACTAAATTGATGAGAACTATTGGGACTACTAACAGGACTACTAACAGGACTACTAACAGGACAATTGATGAGAACCGCTGGGACAAACTCTCCTAAAATTTAATATAATTCCACAGATGATATGATGACTTATATTGGGACACTGTGATTGAGACAAAGGCTATAATCTCGCATGCAAATGACTTTTACTCAGTAAATCAATCTTTTTAAATCTTTGACACTATTTTACAACTTTTAAAATAAAGACAGTTGCATGCATGCCCGGACATCAGGTAGGGCCACTATTTATTGCTACACTATCATATTAAGACTTGACATGTTTTATTGCTCTCTTTTGCTTTCAGTTGCTTGTCGCTCGAATATGAGCAGGGGTTTGGAATAGTATAGCCAAGGTTATGTTAGATTATAAACTTGTGGGGTGTTGCGGTGACCGCGGACTGTAGGCGGTCGGCCAGATGTTTATCCTTGCATCAGAATGGGGTTGAGTCTGGTTTATTTTTGGCATCAGCAGGGGATCGGGCTTTTCTTTAGTGGATGGTTTTTCCCACTTATTGAGTACTATGGCATCATATCAGGGTTTCTTAGTGGATGGCTTTTTCCACTTTGATCATAGTCATGATCCAGTCCTGCTGTTTACGACACTTATGATACTTATTACTGAGGTACTTTTACTCGTGTGGGTCGCTCCCCTCGAGTGCCACTCCGGAGTGTGTTACAGGCAGGCTTGAGTCCTTGAGACTCTCATTCTCTATCGGTGTTATGCATTGGCCAGCATACCCGATTTGGGCAGGCAAGGCGCAGCAGGCAGTACCAGTTTTACTGGTGGCATAAGATTGGGTTTATTCAGGCAGGCATGTTAGATACTGATGCATACATACAGTCATTCCTTTTGGCACTGCATTTAGAGGCATGCTAGTGGTGGTTTCCCCTTCATTCAGCAGTTCTGCTTACAGCTTTACCACTTTTTCCTTTCTGGCCTCTAGTAATCCTAGTGGGTGCATCAGAGTTGAGGTTTTGCCCACTAGGGGAGGCTACTGGTTTATCTGGTAGTTCTCACCCCCATTATTCTTTTCTGTTTCTTTCTTCTTCTTTATTTTGCAGAGTCGTCTGCGGGAGCTGCTAGGCTATCAGCGGCTGATAAAGGTAAGGGGATCGCTGGGTAGATAGATCTCCTGGGAGACTGAGAGCTGTAGATAGACGTTGTACCCTTCACTCAGACTATGATATTCTCCTTTTATTTTGAGTCTGGCTTTCGCCGGCTGGTTGTATTATTTTGGTGAGCTGGGAGATTATTGTACATATTACAGTTTATTTTTAGTTCCAGTATGAGATACTATGTGATTCTTCTATTTTAGCTCTGTATTATGCTCCTTTATTGTTCATATTATATCGGAGCAGGTTACCAGCGCTTCGTGTACTCGGGAAATCCCGTGTACACGGCGGATCTGTTGGCGAGCCCGGGTTCCGGGGCGTGACACATACACCACAACACACTCTCTTTCAAATTTCTTTTCTTTCTTTACACTTTCTTTCACTAATTCCTTCACAGAGATTAGAATTGAAATAATTAAGGTTAAATAAGGAAAAAATGTTGAATTGAAGCAGAAACCTCACCCATTTTTTTCCTCTTCAGAAGATGAACTTCCCGACTTTTTCTTCCCTTTGACTTCGCTTTTTAATTTTTGTTTACTTATTTACTAAACCCTTCGTGAGTTAGGTTGCGCCTCATTGAAATTTGCGCATACTTCAGAGGAAATATTTTTCCTGAACATGGTTCACCACGTCATCTGTAGACCGACCAAAAGGTGATTTGTACGGACAGTGTCTGTATCGACAGTCTACGCTGACGTGGTGAAGTGAGTCTAAGTAGAAATTTACAATTAAATCATAAAAATTGAGCATGTACTAAGTATGACTGGAACCGGAACTGACCTAATTTCTAACATATCGTTCAGGACATGCTGCGTTAAAACCTTTGTTAATTATTGACGTATTCCTCCTGACCTATATCGATTTCTTCTGCCCTATATCGATTTCAAGATATAAATAAATATTTATATATTATTGATGACTGCTAAAATGATTATCACTATTGCAGAGTTCCTTTCCTGTATTTTTCTCTAAGAGTTCCTTTTGCTTCACTACTAAGACATCCAACGTGAAAATCTTCTCTGGATACTCAGGTATTACTGAATACTTTATGAAATAAATAATATGTGAATATCAATTTCTATTGTTGTTCTTTTCTATATGCATATTTTCTTATCCAATATCTTTTAAATATTTTTTTAAAAAGTAGTGTTTTCAAACTAATTCAATTTCTATTGTTGTTCTTTTCTATATGCATATTTTTTTATCCAATATCTTTTAAATAATTTTTTAAATATTTCAGGATTAAATGGATATATCATCAATTTATAGAGAAAATCGAAAACAAAGGAAAAGAATATTGATTCAGCACAGGAATAGATCTACAAGTAGTAATACAAAAAAATGGATGATAAAATACTTCCTGCGGAATCCTCTCATTATCTTCTGAAAGATGCTCGCAAATCTTCAGTATGCAAACAGAATCGTAGAAAAAGGAAAAGAATACTAGAACAGCACAAGGATAGGTCTAAAAGATATCATACGGATGCTACAAATAATGACATTATTATTAATGACAACCCCTCTTATACTACAGAGAATACTCATTTACCACAAATAAGAGAGGTTATATCATCTTCTTCACAATGCCACCATGTTGAGCAATCTTACTTAGGATTACCAGAATATCAATGTCAATCATGTGGAGCTTTGTTATGGTACAACGAAAGGATTCACAAGCACAAAAATCAAAGTACTCCAACATTTTCTTTATGTTGCCAAGAAGGAAGGATCTGTTTACCATTACTAAGAGACACCCCAACTATACTAGATGTTCTATTGGATTGCCAAGGTTCTAGAAATGCTAGAAAGTTTCGGGAAAATATTAGAGTATACAATTCAATGTTTGCTTTTACCTCCATAGGTGCAAAAGTAGATATTAATATTAATAAGAAACCAGGTCCGTATATATTTAGGATCAGTGGCCAGAATCATCACATAATAGGTTCTCTTCTCCCGGTTGATGGCCAACAGCCTAAATTTGCTCAATTATATATCTATGATACTGAAAACGAGGTTGATAATAGAATGAGGGTTTTTGGTGCAAGTGATGATCCCATCAGTATTGATAAGGATATTGTTACAGATTTGATGAAAATGTTTGATAGTGAAAATGAAATTGTTAAAGCATTTCGAATGGCTAGAGATCGTTTTAGAGAAAATGATTTCTTACCAATTAGATTACGGCTAATTGGTACACGCAATGTAGGCACAACACAGTATAATCCTCCATCGTGTGCTGAGATTGCTGGTTTGATTATTGGTGACTTAGGTTGTGCAGATCAACACCGAGATATTATTGTTGAACATAAAATGCACGGGCTCAAACGTATCAGTGATTTACATCCCTCCTTTATGGCTATGCAATACCCTATACTATTTCCCTATGGTGAGGATGGTTTTAGCTTGGGCATTGAATGTAGTAAAAAGTCACGCAGGAAAACAAACTCCAGGCAATACATTACAATGCGTGAGTTTTATGCATATAGAATTCAAAATAGACCACATGAAGGAAAAACACTTATACGTGGAGGAAGACTTTTCCAACAATATATAGTAGATGCATTCTCATGTGTTGAAGAAGAAAGACTTGGTTATATCAGAAAAAATCAATCAAGTTTACGGTCTGAAATATATAAAGGTATACAAGATGCTGTTGTTCAAGGTGACGTTGATGGTAATGCTATTGGAAAAAGGATTATATTACCCTCAAGTTTTACTGCTGGTCCGCGTTATATGATGCAAAATTATCAGGATGCTATTGCTATATGTAGGCAGTGTGGACCTCCTGATTTATTTATTACATTTACATGTAATGCACAGTGGCAGGAAATACGAGATGCCCTACATTTCATTCCTGGCCAACGGTCTGAGGATAGACCTGATATTGTTAGTCGAGTTTTCAAGATGAAATTGGAATCATTTATGGCTGATATAAAAAAAAGTAATTTCTTCGGTCCATCCATAGCTGGTATGAAACTAGCAAAAACTCTCAGCATATTTATAGAGTTGAGAAAAAAGTTTTGTTTACTAAGACTGTTTCTTATTCTAAACTTTTGTGTCGCTTTTCTTTCTATGTTGATACAGAATTATACACAGTTGAATTCCAAAAAAAGAGGGCTTCCACATGTACACATTTTAGTATGGTTGCATGCCAGCCACAAATACCTAACGAATGTTGAAATTGATTCAATTATTTCAGCCGAGATACCTGATAAAGTTAGAAACCCAGATGGTTATGCAGTTGTCGAAAAATTTATGATCCATGGTCCCTGTGGACTCGCAAGATTAGGAGCACCATGTATGGTAAAAGGTTATTGTTCAAAACATTTCCCAAAGGAATACAATAATGAGACAATGGTAAATGACGATGGTTTTCCAGTATACAGGAGAAGAAATAATCAGAGAAGTGTTCTTAAAAATGGAATTGAACTTGACAATAGATTTGTTGTCCCCCATAACTTAACATTACTTCTTAAATATCAAGCCCATATTAATGTTGAGTGGTGTAACAAATCAAGACTCATAAAATATTTATTCAAGTATATTAACAAAGGCCCGGACCGATCAGCAGTTATTATAGAAAATAATATCAAACCTGATATTGGTTCTTCTACTCATCATTATAAGGAAATCGATGAAATCAAGCAGTATCTTGATTGCCGATATTTATCAGCATACGAGGCTATTTGGAGGTTATTTGATTTTGATATCCATTTTAGACAACCATCTGTTGAGAGATTAACTGTTCATCTTCCAATGATGAATACTGTTACATATCGTGATGATGAAAATTTAGAAAATTTGCTGAACCGTCCTGATATTGAGAAAACAAAGCTCACAACATGGATGGAAACAAATTTAGCCAATGAGAATGCTCGCGAACTCACATATGTAGAATTTCCAAGTAAATGGGTATGACATTCACAAGAGAAGTTTTGGTCAAGTCGAAAACAAGGCAATCGTATAGGTAGGATAGTTTATGTTCATCCCAGCGCAGGAGAACTTTATTTTCTGCGAATGCTTTTAAATATTGTCAAAGGTCCTACAAATTATAAGGAAATTAGAACTGTCAACGGTATTGTTTATGAGACATTTCGCTCTGCATGTGATGCTCTTGGACTACTTGGTAATGATAGAGAATGGGAAGAAGCACTACAAGAGGCATCTCTTTGGTCCTCTTCAAGCCAATTGAGGGAATTATTTGTAACTTTGGTCATATTTTGTGAAGTTTCAAATCCAAGTAAATTGTGGAATGAATATTGGGAGTTATTAGCTGATGATATTTTATACAGATTGAAGAGTATTCTTGGCATTCAAAATCTTAGACTACCTCAGATAGAACTTCAAAACCATGTTTTATTTGAACTCGACATTTTATTCAGAAAGAATGGCAGCTCTCTCGATCATTTTAATTTGCCTGTCCCTAATAGCTTGATTGTTGATCAGTTTAATAACAGGTTACTCAGAGAAGAAACAGATTACAATATAGATGACTTAAAAGATGAGCATACACAACTGTTTAGTGGATTAAACGATGAGCAAAGGAAAATATACAATGCTGTTTTGGTTTCTGTCTATGAAATATTGGGGACTTAATATTTGTTTATGGGCATGGTGGAACAGGAAAAACTTATCTTTGGAAGACTATTATATCAAAATTACGATCAGAGGGGAAAGTGGTCCTAGCTGTAGCCTCTTCAGGAATAGCATCACTTTTATTACCTGGTGGACGTACAGCACACTCAAGATTTAAGATACCTATTAAAATTGATGAGTCTTCACTTTGTGAAATTAAAAAAGGGACACAACTTGCAAAGTTACTAACCTATGCTAGCTTAATTATTTGGGATGAAGCACCTATGAATCACAGGAATTGTTTTGAAGCTTTAGATAAATCGCTAAAGGATATTTTGGAATTGGATAATACATCTACCAGTGAAAAATTTTTTGGAGGGAAGACTATTCTTTTGGGAGGAGATTTCAGACAAATACTCCCAGTTGTTGTGGGAGGCACTCGACATGATATTATTAATGCATCTCTTACAAAGTCTCCTATATGGAGTAAGTGTAAACTTTTCAGATTACAAACAAATATGAGATTATTACAAGGTTCTCTTGCAAATGGAAGAGCTGCTTTATCTTTAGCTGAGTTTAGCAAATGGGTATTGAATGTTGGTGATGGAAAGATAGATACTGTTAAATTAGATGGAGAAGAAGAAGCTACTTGGATACAAATTCCTGATGATCTACTTATAGAAAATAATGATAATGGAATTGGAAGTATTGTTCAGGAAATATATGATAATATCCAAGAAAATTATAATAATCCAATCTATCTAAGAGATAGAGCAATTGTTACACCGATAAATGAAATAGTTGATGAGATTAATACATATGTACTTTCTTCAGTACCAGGTGAAGAACGAACATATTTAAGTTCAGATTCAGTATCTAATTTATCAGGAAATGTTGAAGATAATGATATACTCTATCCAGTGGATTTCTTGAATTCTTTAAAATTCAATGGAGTACCCCATCATGAATTAAAATTAAAAGTTGGGGTTCCTATAATGTTACTCCGAAATATTAATCAAAGTTCCGGCCTTTGCAATGGTACACGATTATTGGTGACTCAACTTTCTTCTAGAATTATTGAAGCACAAATCTTCACCGGTAATCATATTGGCGAAAAGGTTTACATCCCTCGCATTATCATTAATGTAACTGACTCAAAATGGCCATTTATTTTGAAAAGACGACAGTTCCCAATACGGCTGAGTTATGCAATGACAATTAATAAAAGCCAAGGGCAAACATTGCAGAAAGTTGGGCTTTACTTATCTCAACCAGTTTTTTTCTCATGGGCAACTTTATGTAGCAATTTCAAGAGTTACTTCCAGAGAAGGATTACGAATCTTTATAAAAAATAAAGATAAAGTGCCTGAAGGATATACAAGAAATATTGTTTACCATGAAATATTTGAAGATTTGTAATATTATCTTACTACATATTGGATATAATATTCAATTCCTTAACTTACAGCTTTAATATAGTGATGGAATACACATTATTATCGGAATTATCATTACAACGGCAAAACTGCAAAATCAAAGCAAGGATATGTCGAATATGGGAATCGACTGCGCCATTTCTGAAAGGAGATATATTTAGTCTTGACTGTCTTTTGGTAGACGAGAAGGTAATAATCATCGGATTTTTATTATAATTCAGTATTTTATTTTACTTGCTTATAATATATTTGTATTTTTTTAAAAAAAAATAATACTATCGTTGTCTTATTGTGGTTCTTATTAGGCATATTCTTTACAAGGAACAATTCGAAAGCAAGATGCAGAAGAACTTAGATGTCGAATGACTGAAGGTTGTGTGTATCTAATAGAAAAATTCACGTTATTCCGAATAAGAAAAGATATGCAGCTGTTGATCGTCGTTACATGATTCAAATTAATAAATGGACCTCTCTAATCGCACTCGAAGAAGATAACGAAGAACTTCCATTATATAGTTTCAATTTTATAAACTTCTCCGATGTTGAAAAACAAAGTTATACTGATGCTGTTCTTACAGGTATTATCTATTTACATAATTAAATATTTCTTTGATAAAAAAATATAATTGTATTGTTAAATTTTTAATAAGATGATGTTAATATTCTTTATGTTTTGAAGACGTTTTCGGGCAAGTTACATCTATCAGCGATATCACACAGAAATATGTAGGCCAAATCCTTACACCCATGAGAAATTTACAAATTCAAGATTTCGAGTGAGTTCTTTTCAGTATTACATTTATACAAATTTAATAAAAGTTATTTTACTATATATATAATTATATTCATTCACTTATATTATCTAAATATCCATTCTTAATTTTTTACAGGAGAAATGATTTATCTGTTACATTATGGGATAAGTTTGCTTTGGACTTTGACGATGCGTACATTTTAGAGAAGGAAAAAGAAGGGAATAAGACAGTTGTATTAGTGCTTGCTGGAATGACTGTTCGTTCATTTAAAGGTTTAGCCTTATATTTCTAAACTAATAAGTATATATATATATATATATATATATATATATATATATATATATATATATATATATAAAGTAAGACTAACCTATATATTACTCTATATATATAGGAAATATTTATCTATCATCCTGCTCAGCTTCAAAGATTTATCTTGATTTGGAAATTCCTGAAGTTATTCAAATGTTAAAAAGGTTTGATGATCTATCCTTTAATTATTATTACGTAATAATTAATATGTATAGTTAGTACTATTTGCTTATCTATGAATTACCACATCCAGTTTACAAGTTATAAATAAATCAATTGAGCGAATCGACAAAAGTCATGAGCAGCTTATGAGTCCTGAAGAAGAAATGTATTCAAATCGAAAAAAATATTGCCGAACTCTTACAACTGGATCTTTCTGCCTTTGAGGTAAAATTATTTACAGCGTATCAAACATTTACTGCTTCTATTTCCTTCTATCTTTTTTCGCTTATATAATATTTTGTGTTTTTGATATAATTGATAGAATATGAAGTTCACCTGTCAAGCGAAAATTATTGAATTCGACACATTATTTGGTTGGTGGTATAAAGCATGTGCCAAGTGCAAAGCATCTGTGAAAATATATGGCGATATTTTCTTATGCTCCAATTGTACTGAAAATGAACAAAGCCCTATACCATGGTAATAAGTATTTCTAATATTATTATAGTAATTATAATATTTGATCAAAATTCAATTATCATGTTACTTCTTTTACATATATATTATTAATTAATATTGTTACTATATTTATTTTGAAAAGGTACAAACTAAATACTGTCGTCGAAGATTCAAGTGGTTCTACTAATTTTACTATATTTGGGAAGTCAGCACAAGATCTTATTTGCATTCCAGCTAAAATTTTAGCCGCCTCTCCTGGTTCCGATCAATTTACGCTTCCTCCTGTGATCAAAAATATTATTGGACAGGAGCATATTTTCCAAATTATACAGATGCACAGAGATTCAGATCAAGTGCCCAAACTTTTAAAGTGATCAAAATTTTTCCTGTAAATTGTAATACGAAAGAGAAGTCCTCTGTTGTCCAAAACTTATTAACGCAATGTGAAGAAGAAGCGCAGTCACCCATTACCAAAAAACAAATCAACAAAGATTTATTTGCGGACATATCACCCGATACAGAAGTTCCATCCAGGTAGTATCACTATCATTCTATATTAAAAAATATTTCTTCTAAATTAGTATACAAAATATATATATATATATTTCCTATTTCCTTAACCGTGAGAAATATTTTTCTTAGCAGCTCAGGGACAGTTTATTTATAATATATCTGAAATACAGCATCGAAAAAAGCTTCGACTTACCGTAAGATATTAATCGAGAAATTATTTTTATATATATATAATATATATATATATATCTATATATATATATATATATATATAGAGAGAGAGAGAGAGAGAGAGAAAAGTAATATATGATTTTTGATATCAAATTATTATTAATTGTAGGTTTGATGAAGCAGATTCCTCAGATAAAGAGAAGAAATCATGAATTACCAATAGACAGAACAAATGAAGAATTATTGGTATTCCTACATGCAGTTTATTTCCTTAAATTATGACATTTTCCTAAGTTTGAATTGTAATATATTATTTCTAAACTATATGTAATTATTTGTTAGCTACCGCGTGGAGCACCACTCCACGTTATGTTTTATGTAATATATTTCGAAACTTTCCTAACAATTACTAATGTTTTGTACAAATTTATGATAAATATTTACAGTGATAATGTCAAAAAAAAATAGCTACACTGTGGAAGCAAGTTGGTGTCAATGTAAATAAATAATATATTTATTTCCCCAATATGAATACATAAAATTTACTTCCGAAATAAATACTGTGTTTTTATTTTATTTCCCAAACATTTTCTCTATATATACATTTTTTATGATAAAGAATTGGGTCAATATATATTCTATACCTTCTTTCCTTATTCCTTCTCTTTATGTAGTAAAAATTTTAAATAAAATTTAATGAATCCAATTATTATTTTTTTGTTTTGTTTCCCCGTATAATAAATATTTATTCACACTTTTTATGTAATGGAAATAAATTTTCTACTTACTTTTCTGCAGAAGACTATCACCATATTTGTTGATTTGTTGTGTTTTACAAAACATTATGATATGCTGTCATTTCTTACATACATACTGTACGTAACAAACTATTGTACTGCAATTTACTTATTTTGATCTTTAAAATATAATACTCTATTACTTTATATGTCGAGAATAATGAGTTTACACCAAAAGAATTTTAATGTAATACATGGTGGTAATTAAAATAAATTGATATTGATACCCCGGTTGTGCTTGAGTTAAGTATAATTTAATTATAGTAAAGTGTATTATCTTATAACATAAACATATAATATATCTATATATATATATATATATATATAGAATATTATATATATATATATTATATATATATTATATATAATATATATATATATATATATATATATATATATATCTATATATATATATATATATATGTACTATTAAGATATTTTGAAAAAAAGAAAATTCCAATTTGACACTCTTCTTGAATTTATGAGGGATTTAAATACCTAAGGATAAATTGGGCCTTAAATATTAGTAAAACATGGCCTATTAATTAATTAAAATATCTTAAATATTATATCTACTGCTTCAATTATCTCCTAAGAGACCTTGGTCAAAGAATGAGAATAATTTTCGATCATTCATACTCTACACAAGGTTGCAAAACACATGCACGAGGAAAATCAACATTGTTAGTAATATTTGGTTATTATTTTTATTTTGTAATTAGATAATTTTTTAAAATTATCTATTTGTTGTCATTCCATCTTATATTCTTTTATTTCTATATAATATATTTGTTCTTATTTGTTTTATATTTTTAAACTTTATTCTTTCTCTCTATATATACAAATTGTCCCTTATTTTTATATTTTTAAAAAATTAACTATTTTACTTTGTGCATTTTTTTCGTTGTTTCGTACCCATACCCTGCACTTTCGCATTCTCAGCTAATTCCTTTTTTCCCTCTTAATTTCGTGTATTTTCAGTTTCCTCTCTCTGTTGTGCAGTTTTCTTCTTTCTGTTGTGTATCTCTTTTTGTGTTGCTTACATAAAATGAGGAATATGTGTTCTTTACTTACAATACATACTGTACTCAACAAGACATCTTATTACAAATTATAACTACTTTGATCTTTAAAAATACACCATGAAAGTTCTAATGCAACACATAGTGATAGTTAATTAGGTATAAATTAAATTTATGAATAAAGTAACGATCAAAGTATAAAAGAATCCATAAAATTCCGTTTATAAATAAATTTTTGTTACTATTTTATTTTGTATTATATAATTCCTTTAAATGATCTATTTTGTTGTCATTCATCTTATATTCAGTTTTCTATTATCATTACATAAAATTTCTTTGGTAAATAAAAATTTTGTTATGATTTTCTTTTCTAATTACATTATTTGTTTTAAATTATTTATTTGTTGTCATTCCATCTTATATTTTTTTCTTCCTATCTTTTATTTTTTTAACTTCAAACATTTTTTTCTATATATACATTTTTATTGATAAATAATTTCTATTTCGAAGTAACGAATAAAATTATTTATTTAAACAATTTCTTCTCACTCTCTTTTCTTTCCTCTTTTTCATAAATAATATATTAAATATAAGAATCTGTTGTTATTTATTCTATAAGTATATAATTTGTTTTAAATTATCTACTTTGTTCTCATTCTAGTCTTATATTGTTTCATGTCTTTATATATATCATTTTTCTATTATCAATACATAAATTTTTTTTCCTATTATCAAAACCCGAAACCCTAAACCCTAAACCTTAAACCCTCGGTTTTCCCGCTCTCTCTCTCTCCCGACTTAACACCTCGATTTTCTGCCTCTCCCTCTTTCTCTCTTTCTACCTCCCCCCGTCTTCTCTCCCGCTCCTTGAAGGCATAACTCCCATCACGTTGGTGTTCCCGACGCGGTGAACTGCTTCACACCAACGCGTCCTCCTCCTCCGCGAAGCACCGACGCGTCCTCCTCCTCCGCTTCTCGCAGGACCTGTGCGCGAGACAGATTCCGCTCAACCTCACCAAAACCTTAGCCTCTGCCCTCGCCTCCGCTTCCGCCTCCACGATGGAGGCAGCGATGACGCGGCAGTGGAGAATGCCCTGCTGACCCGCGCGCGGTGCTGCGAGTGGGCAATGACGGTGCAGATATTATATACCCGTCTAATTTATTATATAATATATAATGTTTAATGTTTAATACTTCGTTACTAAATATTAATATTTAATACTTAATTAGATTGTAGTTCCCGCAGCGAAGCGCGGGTATTATATAGTACATATTATTTTTT
>CM055068.1:49422014-49511622 GCA_029204045.2 Tillandsia leiboldiana | reverse complement strand
GCGGAAATACATTGGGGACTCAAAAACAGGACTGTACTAACAACCGAAGGAGCAGGAGGATGCAAGCCAACATATCATGTGCTAGTAGTTGGTTGCAGATCAATAGGCCGATCCAGACCACCGTCAATCCTGGGGTGGTTGGTTGGTGCCTATCAATTGCCGTCCGAACCACGAGCACTATTACATAGGACGATCGCTGGTCAATGGACCATCTCGACCACCAACATTACTCTCCAACATTGGGGGGAATCCAAGAAGAAATCCAAGAACGGAAATAAAAGGAAATGGCAAAACAACCTGTGAGGACCAACAGCCCCAGCCCAAACATCATATGATAGCAAAAAAACGAAGACAGAGAGTAAAAGTAAAATTAAAACCAAACGCAAGAACCTGCGAGGGCCAACACCCCCAAAAACCATTAATGTACACTGGAAATACAACGGCGAAGAAGAAGCGAAGATAATTAGGGAAATCAAAACTCATCGAAAAAAGGAACTCACGAAGAGAAACAAAATACTCCAATGTAAAGAAGGGGAAATGGATGGAAAGCAAGAAGAGAACGACATAACAAATCTATTGAATGGAACATACCTTGTAAGTAATAGTGAGGGGAACCAAAGTGGAACACACTAATGCAACAGAACAGCAGGAACAGGACACTACCAAGCACTCTAAAAACAATATAAGGGGGAAAATTCTTTTAGCTATCTTTATTTATGGAATGGAAATTATATTCTTTAATATATTTACTTAACTTTCTTACTCTAACTATATTAGTGTAAGTAATATATGGTATAATGCAATCAAGACTTTCTATTTATAGAAATCTTACCAAGTGAATAAGGGTACGTACATAGGAAATTAGAGAAGTGCTATGATAGGGATGCTGACAAAATATGGGAGAATTAATGGAGAAAATCTAGAAATGTCAAATCGGGAATAAAAATCTAGTTTGTGTCAGGTAGAGAGAAGAAATCTCACAAAGGCAAAAGAATGGAGGAAAATCTACAAATGTCAAATCCCAAATCATTATTTTTTTTGGGAATCTAGGGATTCTGAACAAAATATGGCAGAGTTAATGGAAAAAATCTACAAATGTCAAATCCGGGATAAAAATCTAGTTATGTCGTAGGTAGAAGAAGAAATCTCACAAAGGTAAAATGAAAATCCCAAATCATTATTTTTTTTTGGGAATCTGTCAAAATATAGCAGAATCAATGGACAAAATCTACAAATGTCAAATCGGAAATCACTATTTTTGAGGTTTTTTTTTCAGGAAATCATATAGGTGAGCTGTGAAAATCTACTTAGATGGAAATCTAGTTATGTCAGTCAAGCACTTATATTTGTATAGAATTATTATATTATTATATTATATAATAATCATATATATATTTATAACGAAATAATCTTGGAAAAGATTTGCTATATTATTTTTTTTCCTTTTTTGAATATATATACACTTAATCTTGGGGAATGATACTTATAATATTAGGGCTACCATAATGACATTATATTTATAATAATAATAATAATATAATAATAGCAAATCTAATCTTGGGAAGATTTGCTATTATTATTTTTTTCCCTTTTTGAATATATATTTTGAATATATATATATAAATACTTTATCTTCGGAAGGGTACTCATAATATCAGGCCTACCATAATGACATCAATCAAATCAAATAATATATACTTTAATCTTGGGAAAGCATACTCATAATATCAGGCCTACCATAATGACATCAATCAAATCAATCGTGGGAATTTGTGGCAAATCTGAATATTATATTTATTATTAGAGGAAGAAATCTGAATATTATATTTATATATATAATCTTGGGAAAGGAATACTCATAATATCAGGGCTACCATAATGACATCAATCAAATCAATTGTGAGAATTTGTGGCAAATCTGAATATTATATTTATTATTAGAGGAAGAAATCTGAATATTATATTATATATATAATCTTGGGAAAGGAATACTCATATATCAGGGCTACCATAATGACATTGTATTTATAATGTGGGAATTTGTGCCAAATCTGAATATTATATTTATTATTAGAGGAAGAAAATCTGAATATTATATTTATATATATAATCTTGGGAAAGGATACTCATAATATCAGGGCTACCATAATGACATTATATTTATAATAATATTTTATATGAATAAAATATTTGTATACTTAGATTTTAAATTGTGGGAATCTGTGACAAATCTGAATATTATTATATTTATTATTAGAGGAAGAAATCTGAATATTATATTTATACATGTATTGGAAATAAAGAAGTATAATAGCAAATGTAATCTTGGGAAGATTTGCTATTATTATTTTTTCCCCTTTTTTGAATATATATATATATATATATATATATATATATATATATATATATATTATATATATATATTATAAACACTAAATCGCAAATCATTATTTGTTTTCGTTCTTTTGAGAAAACAAAAAATGGGAAGATGGAAATCTAGTTATTATGTCAAACACTTATATTTGATAGATATTATTATATTATTATTATATTATATAATAATCATATATATATTTCTATACATATTATATGATATTTAAAGATTTGATTTTAAATTGTGAAAATTTGTGGCAAATTTGAATACTATTATATTTATAATAATAATATAATAATAGCAAATCTAATGTTGGGAAGATTTGCTATTCTTATTTTCTTCCCCTTTTTTTAATATATTTTAATATATATATATATATATATATATATATATATATACTTTAATCTTGGGAAAGGAATACTCATAATATCAGGCCTACCATAATAACATCAATCAAATCAAATAATATATATATATATATATATATACTTTAATCCTTGGGAAAAGAATACTCATTATATCAGGGCTACCATAATGACATCAATCAAATCAAATAATATATTTATATATTAATATATATGTAAATACTTATATTTACATGTATTGGAAATAGAGAAGCAATAATAGCAAATCTAATCTTGGGAAGATTTGCTATTATTATTTTTTTCCCTTTTTTTTGAATTTTTTATACTTGAATCTTGGGATGGACAAAATCTACAAATGTTACATCGCAAATAATTATTTTTTTCGTTTTTTTGAGGAAATCAAAAATGGGAACATGGAAATCTAGTTATGTCAAGCACTTATATTTGTATAGATATTATTATATTATTATATATTATATAATATATAATCATATATATATTGCTATACATATTATATTATATTTAAATATTTGATTTTAAATCAACTATTAAATATTAATTTTAAATTGTGGGAATTTGTGCCAAATTTGAATATTATTATATTTATAATTATTATATTTATAATAATATAATAATAGCAAATCTAATCTTGGGAAGATTTGCTAGTATTATTATTTTTTCCCCTTTTTTGAATATATATACTTTAATCTTGGGAAAGGATACTCATAATATCAGGCCTACCATAACGACATCAATCAAATCAAAAAATAGATATTTATATATTAATATATGTAAATACTAAATATTTTATATTATATATATTTTATCATTTATTAATCTTCGGAAGAAGAGAAGATCTAATATTGGGAAGATTTGCTATTATTAATTGTTTTCCTTTTTTGACTATATAGTTGAATCATGGAAAATAGATAGTCATGATATCAAACCTATCATAATCAAATCAGTCAAATCAAAGAATATATTTATATATTAATATATGTAAATACCAAATATTATATAATCATATATATAATATATAATATATAATATATATAATATATATATTTATATATATATATATATTTATATAGATATTTGTACGGAAATTATAATTTAATTTTTTAATCACAATGGAATTCAAATTTGTATAGATATATTTAAAAAATGCATACTTAATATGTATTTTAAAAATAGGTACAAATTAATGTATACCTGTTTATTTATATGTAATTTAAAAATATATAAATCATGTCTTAATTTAGTTATCTAATTTAAAATTTAAATTTGAGTTTAAGTTGTATACATTTATTTGTATAGATCTTGAAAATAGAAAAGGTATAATAGCAAATCTCTAATGATTAGAGAAAATCAGACAAAATCTAAAAACAAATTATATATTGGGAATTAGTAGTTAGAAAATATCGTGAATAATATATATCTTATATATTATCTTATATTAATGTTGATATTAATGTTGGGAAGAATAAAGAGATAATGACTAAGAAAAGTAGTTAGAAAATCTTGTGAATATATTATATCTTATATTAATGTTGGGAAGAATAAAAGAGATAATGACTAAGAAAAGTAATGACTAAGAAAAGTAGTTAGAAAATCTTGTGAATATATATCTTATATATTATATATATCTTATATTAATATTCGGAAGAATAAAAGAGATAATCAGTAAGAGAATACAAATCTAAAGAACAAATTAGATAATCATATGTTTATATATTATATTAAAATATTTATTCATTTTAAATTATATATTTGTATAGATATTTTTATCTGAAAATGTGTACTTAAATATAACAAAATAATAGAAATGACAGATTTATATTTTAATATTTTAATTTTACTGATCATATTTTATACCAAAAGGATATGACTGAAATCAAACTATATTTATGCATTTTAAATTATATATGTAAATAAATATTTTTATCTGAAAATGTGTAAGGATATATCACTGAAATCAAACTATATATATATATATAATATCTGCAAGATCTTATCTTATTATATTAACTAAAATCTAATCTTATTATATTAACTAAAATTATATATATTAATTTTTTTTATTTAAAAATATGAACGGAAATATCTTATTATATTAACTAAAATTATATATTATTATATCACAAGTAATGTGATTTAAAATAATACAAATTATATATTTCATATTTAAGTAAAATTATATATCATATTTTGATATTCTTATGATGTTCAAACCTGGACTACTAAAATTATCTATGATATATGATATTTTTATATTTTTATCTGTAAATATGTAGTCGAAGCAGAAAAGGGAAAAAAAATTTATAAGTAACGAAAAAGTTTAAGCACTATCTTAAAACATAATTTCAAATTTAAATTTTTGAGAAACTATTTTTAAACTTACAGTCAAATAAATTCGAAACAAGAAATTGAATTTTACCAACTATTCTCAAACTCAAATGCACTCTGAATTATATATATATAATATAATTAAAATAAACTAACGTATAAATTTCAATTCTTTATAATTAATTTCAAGTTTAAACTAACAAAAACAACCCAGCAGAAATATCCGAGAACAGGAGGAATGAGAGAAAGAGAATGCGTACCGACAGGAACATCCCAGCAGGAATATCCGAGAACAGGAGGAATGAGAGAAAGAGAATGCATACCGACAGGAACATCCCAGCAGATCAACAGCGAAGAGAACTGAATCACCGACAAAATACCAACGCGCCGACAGACAAATCACATGCAAACACAACCCGAATGAATTACAAATTTCAACTAACAGCAACATCGCACCAGCAACATCCCGAGAATGATGCTTATGGTATATAATATCTACTCTTCCGCGCTAAGTACAGGCACAGCGCCAGTGTCGACGCCGCCGCCGCCATCAAATAAGAACAGGAAAACAGAACATTTTTAGAATTAGCGAGAAATTTAAAGATAAAACTTCCGCAGAAGGACAGAAAAGAGAAAGAAGTAAACTAACATAAACTATATTTATGCATTTTAAATTATATATGTAAATAAATATTTTTATCTGAAAATGTGTAAGGATATATCACTGAAATCAAACTATATATATATATATAATATCTGCAAGATCTGATCTTATTATATTAACTAAAATCTAATCTTATTATATTAACTAAAATTATATATATTAATTTTTTTTATTTAAAAATATGAACGGAAATATCTTATTATATTAACTAAAATTATATATTATTATATCACAAGTAATGTGATTTAAAATAATACAAATTATATATTTCATATTTAAGTAAAATTATATATCATATTTTGATATTCTTATGATGTTCAAACCTGTACTACTAAAATTATCTATGATATATGATATTTTTATATTTTTATCTGTAAATATGTAGTCGAAGCAGAAAAGGGAAAAAATATTTATAAGTAACGAAAAAGTTTAAGCACTATCTTAAAACATAATTTCAAATTTAAATTTTTGAGAAACTATTTTTAAACTTACAGTCAAATAAATTCGAAACAAGAAATTGAATTTTACCAACTATTCTCAAACTCAAATGCACTCTGAATTATATATATAATATAATTAAAATAAACTAACGTATAAATTTCAATTCTTTATAATTAATTTCAAGTTTAAACTAACAAAAACAACCCAGCAGAAATATCCGAGAACAGGAGGAATGAGAGAAAGAGAATGCGTACCGACAGGAACATCCCAGCAGGAATATCCGAGAACAGGAGGAATGAGAGAAAGAGAATGCATACCGACAGGAACATCCCAGCAGATCAACAGCGAAGAGAACCGAATCACCGACAAAATACCAACGCGCCGACAGACAAATCACATGCAAAACACAACCCGAATGAATTACAAATTTCAACTAACAGCAACATCGCACCAGCAACATCCCGAGAATGATGCTTATGGTATATAATATCTACTCTTCCGCGCTAAGTACAGGCACAGCGCCAGTGTCGACGCCGCCGCCGCCATCAAATAAGAACAGGAAAACAGAACATTTTTAGAATTAGCGAGAAATTTAAAGATAAAACTTCCGCAGAAGGACAGAAAAGAGAAAGAAAGTAAACTAACATAAACATCCCAGAAGAAATATCCGAGCAGGGGAGGAATGACGGCAGGTCAATGGCGAAGAGAACCGAATCACCGACAAAATACCAACGCGCCAACAGACAAATCACATGCAAAACACAACACGAATTAATTTCAAAAAGAAAATAGAACCGTCCAAACTTAATCAGTATTTTTTAATAATAACAAAAAGGGACAGAAAGCATACGAACCTACAAACAGGAAACGAACACCCCAACAGCTCGAATCACCAGCCCATGCACTCACGAAATAAGAACCGGAAAAACAAACAATTAGAGAAAAATATAAGAATAATTTTTTTTGCGGGAAAATAAAAAAAAAGACAGACAGAGGAATTTAACCTTTCAACCAACCGGCAGAACCAACAGCAACGCAATCGGACGGCACCAAGAGAGCAAAGGCTAGAAGGCATCAGTTCTCAGGAAGAGACAGAGAGACAGCTTCTCAGGAACAGACAGAGAGAGAGACCCACGGCCAACCAAGGAGACAATACGCAAGAGATTCCTCTTTGAGGTTTCTCCGAATCGAAGCACCACAACTCACTCTTCTCCTTTTCACTCATCAGCCCCCCGCTCCACCACCGACCCAGCCTCCCGCTCCACCTCCGTCGAGGTACGGCGAGAAAGCGGCGGAGCCGCGCGCGCGACCTCTCCGGAAAGGGACGGCAAAGAGAAAGACAGGGGAAGCGAGGGAGGGGCAGACGGGCGCAGAGGGGGGAGGGGGCGGGGAGAAACCGAAGCGACGATTCGGAAATAGGGGAAGCACGCGAACCGAGGATAGGGGGAACCGAGGAGAACGGCGGAGGACCCACGCATCAGCCCGTCCTCTCCTCCTCCCCGACTCCGACCCCACCTCCGTCGACCTCCGGCGAGAGGCCCGCAGAGCAGCCGGGTCGCGGCACTCACCGGAGGAGGAAGGCAGCCAGTACTCCTCCCAGCCTCCCGCTCGACCTCCGTCGAGATACGGCGAGGAAGCGGCGGAGCCGCGCGCGGGACCTCTCCGGAAAGGGACGGCAAAGAGAAAGACAGGAGAAGCGAGGGAGGGGCAGACGGGCGCAGAGACCCGCGGAGGGGGCGGGGGGGGGGGGAGAAACCGAAGCGACGATTCGGGAATAGGGCAAGCACGCGAACCGAGGATAGGGGGAACCGAGGAGAACGGCGGAGGACCCGCGGTGGACGAACGTCGCCCCCTCCACAACCGCACGGGGGAACGCTCCGGGGAGGAACGGCAAAGGGGAAGAGAGAGGAAGAAAGGGAAGAAGGACGGGCGCAGAGGCCCGGGGGCGGGGGGGAGAAACCGAAGGCACGATTCGGGAATAGGGCAAGCAGGCGAACCGAGAATAGGGGGAACCGAGGAGTCACCCAGGAACCCGGTTCGGAACGCATAGGGAGAACCGAAGAGTCAGAGGGTAGGGAACCGAGAACCGACCACGATGGCAAATGGAAAAAACCCGCGTCAGCGACATCACCAGTGCACAATATTACGACACGTCAGCAAAATGCACACAGTTGTGACACGTCGGACCGAAGAAACCACCAATTAATATTTTGTATAGATATATACAATTTCGATAATTTAATAATAAATCTTATTATTCTTTTTGTTTTTATATATAGTGTAAGATATAATACTACTTAAAAAATATTAAAATATTATTAAATTAGTAATGTAACACATATTTGAAAATTTAAATTTATATTTTATTTTTGTTTAATAAAAAAATTCGAAAAATATTATTAGGGTTATACACATACTTTTAAAAGAAAAGTACGAAATTAAATTTAATTTATTTATATATAAAATAATAAACAGCAACTTTTATAAGAGCTTTGATTAATAATTATCTGAGCAATTAATTTTTGTTTAATTTTTATTAAATAATCTAAGTATTGTTGAATTTTTTTATTTTTTTTGCAAACATCAAACTTAAGAGCTTTGATTAATAATTCTCTGAACACTTGATTTTACTAATTACTTTTTTAAAAAAATTTAAATTATCACTAAACAAATCTTTCTTATTATGATACTTAATTTTTATATATAAAAAATAAAAAAATATTTTTTATTTACAATATGATCTAAATTATTTAAATTATTTAAAAATTATATTTTATATTTTTTTTGTCTCTTAAGTGAATACAAAAATAAACGGTTGAAAAAATATATATATTTTTTTAAAAGTGATCGATAGTATAAATCTTATTTTAAATAGTTATAAAATATTTCTATCAAAATTTAACTAATTTTAAATTTTTTATATACGTATATCTATTATTAAAATTATAAATTTTACAGTTCTTTAATTATTAGGTCAATAATATAAAAAACATTTAAAATTTAATTTTTAAATATTTTTAATAATTTAGATTATATTCAACGATACCAATTGTTGATTTAAAAATTCTATTTCGTTATTAATAGCATTTTAGGTCAACTTTATACAATTTAGTTAATTTAGATGTGAAAAATTAAAAGTTTGGACTTTGGATTACTTTATATTTTATAAATAAATAAATAAATAAATAAATAAATAGTGCACGAATCTCGATGCGCATGGACGGCTGAGATTCGGTCAAAGGCTGGGGGCAGATCTGGGAGTGGGGACGAGGAAAGGGGGGAAAGTGCGGTCAGACATTCTTCGCGGTGTTGGCTGTAAAAACTAAAAGGGCATGGGAATTACGCGCGCTTTTTTAACCACCCCAATAATTCACTTCATATGTTTCTCTTTTTTTTTTCTTTTTTTTTTCTTTTTTTTCTTTTTTTTTTCTTTTTTTTTTTTTTTCGATCTCATATATCCATCCATCTCGTGATTTCGAAAAAAATACGTATTTTTTTCGACTTTAAAAATGCGAGATCATCTCATTTTTAAAAAATATATATATTTTTTTATACATCAAAAATCAAATATATATTTTATATTAAATTTTTTTTATTATTTTGAAATGATCAGTAAAAAAAATTTTCATTACAGAAGAAATAGTATTGCTTCTAAATTTTTATCCGTAATTATACACTGATTGGCTTTCTATTTTTATGTTATTTTTTAATTACTCGTAATATAATTTTTTAAAATTTTTTAGCATGGTTGATTCAGAGACGGTTTAGAATATATATTTACTTATTTTAAATTAATTCAAATAATTAGGGACAATCGATTCGATTAATTTAAACTTAAACTCTATAAATATAAAAATAAAAAACACAGTTCTCTGATATCTTAAGTTTTTAAAGAATAATAATTATCTTATATAATTTAACATAATATCATAATAGAAGATTCTGAATTCGAATCCCATCAAACTCTTTCAAATCTCGAATCCAAATATTAAAAAATATGTGTATTAAAGTTCGATTCCTACGCTTTGTAAAAGCACTAATCCTTATATCGTACTGTTTTACTAATCATTCACTAAATCCAAAAAATTCACTATCATGATAACCGCAAATCTTTTCATTCAAAAAATAAAAATATGTAAACACTTGACATGTATTTTTAAAAAATATAAAATCTTTTCATTCAAAAAATATTTTATATAATTTAACTTTTGATTTTGACTAAGTTACAGAAAACCCTCCTATAATATACCGCTTTTTCACTTTGCCCCAATGTCTTTAAAAAACCTACATTTTGCCCCCTCATAATTACCTAATTATTTTTAGGGGGCAACGGGGTTAACAGAATAGGCAAAATAACGATAATGTCCTCCTTATTTCTGTGCTTATCCCTGTGCTCCCCTCCGTCTCCACTTCCGCCCCCGCCGAGAAGCTCTACTCTTCCTCCCCACCCTGTCATCGTCGTCGTCGTCTCCCCCGCCGTCGGAGAGGTCGGAGGTGCCCAGGGAGCCGTGCCCCCGCGCGGATGCGTGAAGCGCGGCGCCCCCAGGGAGCAGGTCAACGCCCAGCGGCCTATGGGGGCCCGCCACGTGGCGACCCCCCTCACCCCGCGCTGACCCGCGTCAGAGGAGGCGCGGGTCCCCACGCGCTGACCTGCGCCAGCACGCGCATGCTTCCCCGCGCGCGCGTGCTGCGCGCAGTGGTGCGGCGAGTGAGGCGCCGCCACTTGGCGCCCCACCAACCTCGTGCCGCGCCTTACCTGGAGCGCCGTTGCCGGGGAGGGCCCGGGCGGCGACTGCGCTGACGATCGCCGAGGGCTCCCAACAACGGCGGCGGCGGGATCCCTCACGGAGCGACAGAGCTCGGCCTCTGAGCGATCGGGAGAAGAAGAGGTTGAAGGGTATTTTCGGTATATTACCTAAAAAATTGACGGTAAACTAACGAAATGCTGACGGCGGGGATGTAAATGCACAATTCCATAATTATGAGAGGACAAAATATAGATTTTTTAAAAACATGAAATAAAGTGAAAAAATAATATATTATAAGAGATTTTTTTATAATTTAGCCTTTGATTTTTTTTGGTTTTGTTATGGTGTCTAAAGACTCCAAACCCTGTGCTGTACTTAGCTGAATCACATGCCTTTGACCAAACCCAAAAATCAAACTCTCCAATCTCCAACAATAGTAGGCTAAAGAACAACAAAGTGACCAAACATTCCTTATGCTTATATGCATCTTTGAACTGTGTGTTTGTGCCCCCTCACAAGGAGAGTGATTGGTTCCAACTTTACCCCCTTAAAAAAAAATAAATAAATAAAAAAATAAAAAAAGACACTTTAACAAATGATGTTCATTTTGGTACCACACCAATAACTTTTCTCTTAGACTACCTACTCACCTCTCATACTTTATAAATTTTAAACTTTTGAGAGAATAATTTTATATTTATAAAAAAAATACTTTCTGTATATCTCAAAAGGAGTGTACAGACAGTATTACTAATAAAAAAAATAAATACTAGGTGTACATTTCAAAATAGATGTACATCTTATACCCACCGATTCTAGGATGGGGTAAAACTTTGAAGTGACGAGTAGAAAACTCTTTGTCCTAAGATGGGCAAGATGTATATCATACATTTCAAATAAAATGTATGAATAATATTGCTTAATAAAAAAATACTATCCCTCCAAAAGAGAGAAATTTTTTTTTAAAAAAAAAATTAATATTGTTGTTTAGCTATGTAAACATGTGCTTTTCAATTACATGCAACTAAATAAATTATTTATATTTTTAATTATATCTAATATGATAATTACTTAATAAAGAGATGCGGGTCTTTCCTTCTATAATATTCTTGTTTTTTTTTTAATACGATAGAGCGATAAAATACAAAATGTGATATAGTAAAGTGTTCTACTGTACCGCACGTCCAGCAATTTTTTTAAAAATAATATTTTACTATCTGATTTGACGATAAATACTTAAATGAAACAAAAAAAAAAAATCACAGAATAATTAAATGTGACTTTTAAAAAAATCACGTCTCGTAATACTTACGAACTTTTCCATTAGTTATAAGTTCTGTAAAAAATTATTATATTTTATTACTGGATCTAAATCTACATCTTAGATTTTTGAATTTAATAAATTTTAGTAAATATGGAATTCTATAATAAAGCAAGTAAAATATCAATTTAAATGCCCAATTGATATTTTATATTTTTATGAAAATACCAATTTTAGAAGGATTTGTTAACAAATATGGTCTTGTAAATGAATTTAGTGTTTGAGGTATATAAGATTTGGTCAAATGGGATAATCATCAATGTATATGTATAGTTTTTTTTTTTTTTTTTTTTTTTTTTTTTTTTTTTTTTTTTTTTTTTTTTTTTTTTTTTTGAGAAAATATATGTATAGGGTTTTAATCTTTGTAATTAGGGGCTTTTGGGACCACACCCACCCATGATTTTGAGCAGTAGCCCCTCCTTCCAACATTTCCTGATGGGGATGGGATTTGACTTTGGTCAAAGGGATAAAGAGATTGGGTCAACATGGGTTGGATTGCTTGTGGAAGTTTGTGCCCTAAATTTTAAAAATTGAGATTTTTTTTTCTCTCCTTCTATGGGTACACCAAATGGTTCCTCTAGTATAGTTTATGAGTCAAATTTAATAAATTAGATTTAAAATAGAGTGTATCAGTTGAATATCTCAACCAAAATAAACAACTTCAGATAATTTCTTCGTGCTATGTATTAAACTTATTTACTTCATATTTTTCGACGGTACAAAATAATATGTGACAAATACACTAATAATAATAACTGAACTTAAGTATTCTGGGCCGGATTGGACATAAAAAATTATTAGTATTAGCGAGCTAAATCGTTAATCATTACAATACGGATAACTAGATATCGATTGAAATTAAATTATGTATTATTACAAAACAGAGTCACGATACCCACTCGTAGCTATTAATCTATTCTTAATTTACAATATAATCAAATAAATCATGAAATTATGAAGTGCGCATGGGCTAAATCACAATACAAATATTCAAAATTTTCGCAATCTAAAATATTGAACTATGTGAAGCTACTATGTGTACAAATCAAATCATAACTTTTAAGAACCTAAAAGTAATTTAACCAAAAAAAAAAAAAATTATAAGTTAGGGTGCATTTTAATGTAACCCTAGCAATAGTGTAAAGATAAAAGGATGGGCTCATGCAGTTTTTAGGGTTTTGCACCTCCTGCAATGATTGGGTGGGCCATGTGACCTTTTGCTGTTGTTGGTATCTAAGCCAGCAAAGCTGAGCCACTGCTCCCTTTGCTATCTCTCACTCCTCCCTCCACCATATGTCATCTTAGCTGTTTCCATAGATTCTCTCACCTTCATAAGATATTCCCCTTTTTCTTTTCTTTTTTTTTTGTTCTTTCTTTTTTTTGGTTTTGATTTTCATTTTCCATACAATGAAAAGTGTTTTTAGCAATGATTTTTCAATTATACTATTATTTTTCTCAAAGCCACCATTCAATTATTTTTTTTCCCAAGTAGTTAATAGTATGAGAACATATATTCAAGAGTTTGACTGAAATATTATCGATAATAAACGAACGTCGTTATTATCGATTTATTTTCGATGATGGTGCTTCCGAATTGATGATCGACACCGTTGAATATGATCTAGACCACTGGAACTCTCCAGAAATCAAATTTCATATTTTTTTAATATTTTTTTTTTATCCATTAAGTGGACACAAAAATAAACGACTGAAAATGAATATCCTTCAAATAGTAATGATAGAAGTCTTGTAATCAAGATCGAAAGTATAGATCTTATTTTAAATAGTTCAAAAAAAAATCTACCTAAAATTTAGTTGATTTAGATTTCTTTACTAGCAAACACTTCATATCTATAATTAAAATTATAAATTTTACAATTCCGTGATCATTAGGCTAATGATGTCGAAAAAATTTAAAATTTGATTTCCAGATAGTTTCAATAGTCTAGATCATATTCAACGGTGCCGATTATCGATTCGGAAGCTCCATCATCGAAAACAAATCGATAGTTTTGGAGGCTCCATTATCAAAAACAAATCGGTAGTAACGGGATCCGTTTACTACTGATAGCATTCCAATCAAACTCTATATTCAGCTTATTTTGATATAAAAAATAATAAAATATATAAAAATAGAATCTTTATTTATTTATTTATTTATTTTCCAATCAAAATATAATTGTGAAAAATTAGGGATAACAAGTATACTTATTACAAATCTAATAGAAATGCAAGATATAATTGTCAAAAATAAGAATAACAACTCCTGGAGCACAATCATAAGATCATATGTCGAATTTTTGAGTATAAAAGCAATTGAATTGGAATAAAAAAAAAAATTTATCTGAACATTACAGTGACCAAAATACAGTTTCGTATATTAACTTGAATAAGGATGTTTCCTTACAAGTTACAACTGAGGGGATTTATTCCCTTCAATTCAGAATCAATTTACAACACGATTATCCGACTCGTATTTTCAGTTCGAAAAACAGCAAATGGGACTGGTTACGGATTCGTAAACAGTACAGTCTCCTGCTCGACTTCAACCCTGGTGCCATCGACTAAAACCCAAACCTCGGAAACTTTTTCCACCCTCCGATCGAGAATTTCTACTAAACTGAACACCCGCGAAGTTCCGTTCGTGAATGCTGAACTTTGGCTTGTTTGTCCCGATTGTTTCACTCGCGGCACGATTGCTCCGTTCAAGTACAATGTTCCGTTAGCGCCAAGAACGAGCATCTTCCTTAGAGCATCCCCGTATGCTAGCTTTTTATGCATGTGGCCGAACAGGACTAACGGGATCGAAATTTGGGTGTCGTTTTGCAAGTCAGATAGGGCTTGAGCCAGATCTGTATGAATTTTATTACATTATAAAAATTGCCGACATTGTAATGTTGATAATAATGGAAAGAGCAAAAATAGAGTCAAAGGAGTATACCTGGATCACCGTGGTCGCCACCCCCGAATACCCAATCTTTCCCGCAGATATCGTCTACTTTCGAGCCTAGACCTGGAGAATGAAAGTTCTTATGATCGCGAATAATTTAAGGTCTGTTTTGTAGGCTGGAGCTGTTCAAAGAAATTCTGCTAGCTATTCTGTTGAAATCCTACGGTGCCTTCACATTACAATCGAAGCAAAAACTTCAAATTGGAGCTTATGCTTTTGGGTCCCAGAAACACATTTCAGCTTCGGCAAAAGCTCAACACTTTCTATTTACCAACAGTCAATCCAGCTGTTGCTTCTCAGAATAGAGCAACTGTCCAAAAAGCCAAGCGCGCGCGAATAGGTAGTTTGGCAGGGAGAACCTCCAGAGGAGAAGCATCCAGTTTCCAGTGGAGCTTCCCACCGCCATTCCATAGCATCAGAGGAGCGGAGCTCTAAAGTGCTTTCAGAGTTTTTAGTGTTCGGAGAACACATCAAGCCCCACTCAGCTACTGTAAATCGGTGCAGTTTAATTTATTGGAAAACCTGTAGGCCCATTGTGCGCAAGAAATACGACGAAGTGCTCCTCCGGTGTTCCCACCGCTGCTTCATATATTTTCTTTGCACTTCCTTCCATATCATTGACACCAAATCTGCATGAAAAAGTGGGGAGACAGTTTTTCAAACAAACATCAAACCATACTTGTTTAATGCGACTAATTACAATACTTCTTTCACTGTAAATATTAGGCTTAAATCAGAAAATAAGCAACCTTGCTTATTAAAATATGTCTTAAAGCTGATGCATGATCATGCATCAGGAATCTTTATACAGCTTTGCACAAAAGCCGTTAATTAGGAAATCCTCTTAACCTCAATACTGGGAAATTTTTCCGAGTACCAAAAGCCAAGGCGAGAGTTTCCAAAGACCTCTAACCTCATCCAACTTCCTATCTTTTATGCTAGATATGCTAGAAATTAAGATTCAATAACCTGTGAGGTCAACATAGATGTCGACAGCGAGCATGTAAACTAAAAACTAGAAGCTTATAAGTGACGAAAAAATGACATTCAAAACATATGCGACGAAACCTAAGACTACAAGAACAACCAAAGCATCTATCCACTTGATGCAGGTTATGTTGTGCTCTAATTTGAAAGCAAGGACTCTAAGCAAAAAAACAATAGTACGATGAAGATCAAGTAGAGGAAGTGGATTAGCTAAACATATATATTCCTCCTTGCTGCATCGACTTATGCTGTACCAACCTTGTAGAAAGCAGCTTTGGCCTAAATAATCGGTCGCCTCCGCAAGAGAAAGGTCGCCCACCAACAACACTGAACTTCAGTGACTGAAAATCCAGGCGCTGGTATCCAACATGCTCTTCACCAAGACTGGTTAATGAGACCATACACAATTATTAATCACTAACACTAGAAAACGCCATAAAACATATCATATCAAATTTGCAGTCACCACCTCCAATTTAGTAATGTTATGTAAAAGACTCGTGTTTACTCTAATTACGGCTGATTGAGAATCTGCGAGGAAAGGTTGGAGCCATGAGGCATCTTTCCTCAAACAAATTTTAAAGATTACATATCAAACTTCTTCGTCTTTTTAAACATGAAGTCGCTTATGGATGCAGACAATATAACATTCAACAGGTAGCTAACAGAACTTCAACTAACATAGAAGGAAATCAGAGATCTACAATAGATTACAATTTGTGAAAATTAACATAAAATATGGCTGACCAAAACAATTCTTTTCGAAAATGAAGAAAGTTATATTTCTTAGTACCATTCCAACTGAAGCTGGACACGATCTGCTTTCCTGAAATCAAGTAAAAAACATCACGAGTTCCATTAATTATCTTCTTCTAATATATGAACTTCTTGCGATGATATCACACACCCATTATACAAGTATAAAGCTTACTTCTGTGAGAACTGATGAGTATTCCAGCAGTCATGGTTTCCTAGAATTGCTGCTTTACGGATTTTAAGATTCGATATGCTTTTAACAAGTTCAACATTCTCATTCCCATAATCACCTGTAATAGGGGCGAGAGAGAGAGAGAGAGAGAGAGAGAGAGAGAGAGAGAGAGAGAGAGAGAGAGAGAGAGAGAGAGAGAGAGAGAGAGAGAGAGAGAGAAGCAATGAGAAGGTTAGAATTTTACCATAAACGTAAATGCAAGGGAGACCAACCAGAGAAAAGACAGTACCTGTAAACAGAACCAGATCAGGCTGCATTCACATTAGACACAAGTCAGAATTTCTGTCGTCTGACACAAGAAGCAAGAAAGAGCAACAGAAAGTTGATCAAAATCATTTAGACAAAATGTACAACGCAATCTTTGGACACATTTTCGAAGGCATGTCGCGGGGACAAAAAATACAACGCTTAAAGCGACTATTGAATGAACTTATAGGGAAAGCAAAATTGACTTTTCGAACCAGTATGTTTCAAGATAATTATTCATGAAAAAAGGTGAAAATGTATATGAGAATGCACTTAACTGGAAAAAGCTATTTACAAATAACGTATAGTTGAAGGGGCGTCTGTTATTTAATAGAACCCAATAAACTTGTTATAATATGTTGTCATGTAATGAAGCGGTAGCATGCTACCTTCTCCTCAAAAAAAAAAAATATGTTGTCCTGTGGTGTGTCACATCAAGACAACGAAGATCCAAGAAGGCTAGTAAAACAAGCAACTCGATCCAATTTCCATTCCTCAATACGTTAGCAATCCAGTTTGTAAGTTTTTGCTGCTTTCTAATTCCAACAAAATAAATATGAAATCAATACATAACTAGAAGTATAGTTTACTAACGTCATGACGTAAAAGAATAATATATATTTTTAGGAAACAAGGCCATAATTCTAAAACAGATAGTTATTAGTCAATAAGCATGCATGACACGCATACTAATCCAAAAGAAAAAAAAGCTTTTGAACCATAATTACCTGCAGAAGATGAAGGGCCTTTGAATCTTCTTCCAGATCCCAATCATCATGCTAAACAATCCAAGAACGACAAAAATAACGAAGTGAGTTCTTTGCCTCGAATCAACTAGTAATTTTCCATTAACAGATATTCCTACTTACAAAACATGTTGAGGAACACTGTAATCAAGACATGCATTATATTTATGCAACAAATGTCAGACAAACATGACCCTATTCTCGCAAACCATACGATAAGCAAAAGTACAAAGCTATAGCACCAAAATGCCAGAGCTGAGTGCAGGACTAAGATACAAATGCTTTAGAATTGAAGCTTAGGAATCCAATTAATGCAACAGGAACCAGATTGAGATCTGGAATTCAGTCTAAGCCTTTCAAATCTACAAACAGTTGGTCGTTGCTGTATGTCGAACTAGCATAATATGTCAGCAAATATACTCGTGAACTCGACGACTTTAAACGGTATCCAAGCGGGCAGAAGAAAAGGAAGTTGTTATGCAGATGTATATACTCGAGATAGTGATAATTTAAACCCTTAAACTGCTGGGCAAAAACTTCAATAACCATGCGAACATGGGTGGGAGTAACTCGAAGGAAGAGTGAGATTTGTTTAAACTCAAAAGAAGGTATGAAAATCTATAAGAATGACACATTACAGTAGTTAAGCAGAATCGAAATCCAATCAAAAAGTTGGTTATTTATCACTGAAATTGTGCTGTAATCTAGCCATTCTCATATATACAATGGTTATATACGAAGATCCACTATAAACAGCGAAGTGCTCGGTGCCCATTTCAGCTATTCAAATCTACTCATGGAACTAATAGCATTTTAACTAGTAGTATCATTCAACTTCCATGGGTTCAAGAACATTTAACTAAGGTTTCATCAGAATTAGTAAAGTTAACTCCATCTGTAACAGGGAAACTACTATAAACTTTAATCAAAGGAACCAATATGAGCCAGAATTTTGTATAGAAAGATCAACATAAATAAAAAAATCAACTCCAAAAGCCCAAATTCTGGTTGAAGAAATCAACAAGCATGAAACCCAAGCTAAAAAAAAAACACCAAAGGTCGAATTTTGAGATTAATAACCCCATCAAACACCCAAAATCTCACATACCCACATGCAATTTTTCGCCGCGAAATACAAATCAAACAGAACCCGACAAATATTCCTCGAAGTTTGGGAAACGGGTAAAGGAAGGGGGATCGGTACACGGAGCTCACCACATCGAGCAAAAGCAACACCAAAGATCGAATTTTGAGTTCGAAAAAAACCCATCAAATCCCCAAAATCCACACACCCAGACGCAGCTCTTCGCCGCGAAACACAAATCAAGCAAAACCCAAGAAAAATTCCTCAAAATTTAGGGACGGGGGATGAGGGATCGGTTCACGGAGCTCACCACGTCGCCAACAACCGCGATGCGAAGGGAGCGCGACATGGCGAGGGTTGGGGCGAGGTTGGAGTGCGCTAGAGGAGACGAAGAAGAAGAAGAGGAGGAGGAGAAGAGGACGAGAGGGGGAGGAGTAGTAGTGTGCGTGCATAGCCTCAACGCACACGATCGTAGCATTTGTATATAGCGTGTATATATATATATATATATATATATATATATATATATATATATGTGAAAAAAAAAAAAAAAAAAAAGGGGGTCGGGGATGGGGAGGGGACGGGGATGGGGAGGGGAATTTGCGGTGGCGATCGCTCTTTATAAAAGGAGTCAACATTATTTATTATTATTATTATTATTTTATTTTATTATTATTTTTTTTTTTTGAGAGAAAAAGATAGTGTGTTTTGGTTTTATTTATTTTTTTAAAAAAATAAATTTAGCTGAAATTTTGAGTATCAATTAAGTTTTTTTTGCCACTTGCATCATCAGCGGCTGTCGGTTTTCGTTTTTTTTTTTTTTTTTTTTTTTTTTTTTTTTTTAATTATTATTGAAGGAGGGGAAATGATAGTGATTTTTATTTGTGTTTTTTTTTTTTTTTTTGGATAGGTAGGCTTATAAATTTTTAAAATTTTTTTAAATAATATTTGATATTTAGACGGTGAATAATTTATCTATTATTTATTAATCTATATAAATTTTTAATAATTTTATTACGTGTCATGCTTTCTTTCTTTTGAACTGAATCATTCTTTTTTTATTAATCCCAATAATTAGACTATTCTTCATTCTTATTGATTTTTTTTTTTGAATTGAACCGTCTCTCTGAATCGAACCACTCCTCTCATTTTTCTTATCTGTCTATTTTTTTGAACCGCCGCATGAACCACCCATTATTTTTCTTGACCGAACCACTCTTATACTATTCTTTACGGTCTTGTGTAACTGGATTATTTTATAATTTTTTTTTTTTTTTTAAAACTGAACCAGACTATTTTATAATTTAGATGTATAGATGTGTTAAATTCGGTTCTTCTTTTTGTTGAACCGATTTCTTGAACAGTTTCTTTTTTGGTCCAAACCAGTTCAATTTTTATCCTCTTCCTTTCTTTTTTTGAACTGAGCTGACGCCCAATCTTATACTGAACTTTGTATTAAACTCAATATTTTTCTTCTTTAGAGCATTTACTTTCTGTTTTTCTTCTTTGAACCAAACCAATCATCTATTGCCCTCTTTTTTTTTTTCTTCAATCGAAATCTTCTTCATCTTCTTTTAGTCGTTTCAATTCTTTGTCGAATCGAAGCGTTTCTTTTTCTTTCGTCAATCGAAATTCTTTTCGTCTTCTTTCAGCTGTTTCAATTATTCGTTGGATCGAAGCGTCCCTTACCTTCGTTTCTGTTATTGTTGTTTTATCTTCCTCTTTGCTTCTTTCTTTATTTCTATATATAAATATTAATTTGTCTTTTTCTTTTTTCTTTTTTTTTTCTTCATATGTTACGCTAATCTTTTCTCAACAGTATTACTAACAAATTTTACACTAATTGCACCTCTCTAACATTCTTACCGAAGCTTTAAATTTTAGTAAGTATGTACAGTTTTTTATTTTAATTAAAGTTTTATTTGTTTCTCAAAAATAACATTCTGTTCGTTATTGTCTGATTTCTATAATTCTATAAATTCTAATATACATACAAAATCGAATAATATTTTTATTGTGAAAAAATTTATAAAATTTTTTTAATATATTTTCTATATTATTAACCAATAAATGTGATTATTTTTTGCTTTTTTATTTTTATTTATTTATTTATTTTATAAATTTTTACTATAAATTTTATCCGCTGCATTGCGCAAATTTCTACATTAATTATATTTAAAAAATAATAAATAATGCATCACTTTTTAAAATCAATAAATTATTTACCATTTTTATCAAACTTATAAAAATTTTTAGAGAAAGAGACTCTATTTATCATAGTCTAGTATTCGAATTTTGAAAAAAAAAATATACAATATTAAATTATAAAAATAATTTAATACTAAAAAAAAAAATTGGTGAATAGCAATGATTTATTCACTGTATAAATTCAATTTTATAAATAATTTTTTAAAAAATTATTTTTATAATTATAATATTTTTTAAGTCTATTAATAACAAAATTCACTGATAAAGACAGAAGATTCATGAACATTTTTTTATTTTTATCCTACTTCTATTATTATAATTATTACCATTATTATGTCTATAAGCCTTATAATCCGATTTTTTTTATTTTCAAGTATATATATATATATATATATATATATATATATATATATATAGGAAAATGCTACTTGTATATCTCCATTTGGGTTGTATATCACACACTCCACCCATCCAATGGGTGGCGTGTGGTGAGGGGTCACTTCACAAGTTGTGAAGTGACCCCCCCCCCCCACCCTTAGATGGGTGGGTGTAAGATGTACACCCCCTTTGGGGGTGTACATATAACATTGCTCATATATATATATATATATATATATATATATATATATAGGAAAATGCTATGTGTACACCCGTAAGGGGTGTACATCTCACACCCCCACCAATCTAAGGGTGGGGGTGTGATGATGGGTCACTTGATGTGACCCGTAAAAAATATCGCCACAATTAAAATGGTGGAGATGTATGATATACACCCTTTCGGAGTGTACATGTAGCATTGCTCATATATATATATATATATATATATTAATTCGACTGTGAAATTGATTCTCTGAAGCGTTTTTTGGATTAAACGATCGGATTGAAGAGAAACCTACTCAACTGGATTCTTCTCAATTAAACATGAAATCGAGCACGGCTTATAGGAGCTTAACTGTTTCTCAAACTATTTGTATTGCTTTAAGCTTGAGCAAGTTGAAAGGATTTGGGAGCCAGTTACGGATTAAGGTTTCTAGGAAAGCAGTAGATGCAAAAATCAAAAGATATATAAAAACAACGGTCGCTGGTCCTTTTTCAAAAAGAAGTTCGTTTATTTATAGTAGTGCGACTTTCCTCTCAAGGCTGTTCGTCATTTCGGATATTGACGTATTACGCGGTCACGTTTTTTTTCAAAAATGAAAGAAAAATATTTCTGAGAAATCAGAATAATTTTACAGAGATAACAATTGTTTCTAACAGTTTACTGATAGAATCTAATTCTATAAATATATTTGAAAGAATTTTGAACGTTAAAAAAATATTTTTAATATTAGCCTTCTAAATCGACCATCCATAGTGCAAGTGGCAAAAAATTTGGTAATTGGTATCCAAAGCCGGGTTGTTTCATATTTTTAACTAATTTATTTCAAAAATAAACAAAACGGATAGCATGCTATCTTTTTCTCTAAAAAAAAAAAGCTAAAAAAATAAAAAAAAAATTCAGAAATATATCAGCAATTGTCCAAAAAAAAAACATATTTTTTTGTGAAGCTTAAATAGCGTATATCATTCAAAATTACTAATAAAAAGGACACTATTTTTAAATAAATAAAATATACATCATATATCATATTTGAAATGGGAAAATGCTATGTGTACACCCATTTCGGGGTGTACATCATACATCCCATCCATCTAAGGGTGGGGGTGTGATGATGGGTCACTCGATGTGACCCGTAAAAAATATCGCTACCATTAAAATGGTTAAGGTGTATGATGTACAACCCTTCGGGGTGTACATGTAGCATTGCTCTTTGAAAGGAATGAATAGTATTGTTTAAAAAAAAAAAAAAAAAAGCGTTACGCTAGTCCCTAATCCCTCCGTACAGTACGGAAGAGGTCCTAAGCCTCGTAGGGCCCACACAGTACGGATGGATATAAGGAAATAAAATAAGTATTCAAAAATAGATCCAAAATATCTGGACCGTCCGCAAATGGCTGATCTCAATCACGGGCCGTACGATCGCATGCTATTATTTTAATCGATTCCCCGCGAAGCTCGCCGCGCCCAATCGCGCCCCACCACCCGACCCCACCACACCCAGCACGCAACGGCCAACCGCACCCGGTGGGCCCCCACCACTCCCAACCCACACGTGGACACCAAGCGGGCCCCACCCCCCCCCCTCTAAGCCCTCCCGATTCCCGCCACGTGTCTCCTAAGCCCCACCCCTCTCTCCTCCTCCGCTTATTTGTCCCTCCCCTTCCCCTCCGCTCTCTTCTTCGTCTCCCTCCCCCGCTCGGAGTTCTCCCCACCGCGCTCGAAGGTTCGCTACAAACCCTAGCCCCCGATCCTATTTCCCCTACATTTCGATCGATCGATCTCGATCTAATCGATCTTTGTGTGTGTGTGTGTGTGTTTTTTTTTTTTTTTTTTTTTTTTTTTTTTTTTTTTTGGGGAATGGTATGTGCATAGGCGAGTGGGAGAACTTGGTAGCGGGGTTAATTTTCCGAAAGAATCGATTCAATCGCGCGTTGTTGAACCCTAGGGTTTCCGATCGAGAGGATACGTACCTGTTTCGGTCGATTTATGAAGCAGTAGAGGGGAGCGGCGAGGAGAGATCATCATCGTCGTTGCGGGGACGAGGAGGAGGAGGAGGAGGTGAAAATGGCGGGGGGAGCTGAGGCATCGGCGTCGGCGACGGCATCGGAAGCGGCGACGTCGGGGATGTCAGGGCCGCAGGGGCTGACGCGGCGGCCGTCGCGGAGCGCGGCGATGGCGACGTTCTCCATGGAGGTGTTCGACAACGAGGTCGTGCCCTCCTCGCTCAACAGCATCGCCCCCATTCTCCGCGTCGCCGCCGAGATCGAACCCGAGCGCCCCCGCGTCTCCTACCTCTGTACACACTCCCCCCTCCTCCTCCTCCTCCTCCTCCTCCTCCCCCTCTTCTTCTTCTTCTCTCTCTCTCTCAAAAATTTAGTAGGAATGATTCAAATTTCACGTCACATCGCATAAACGACACAAATCTCAAAATTGTATGAACGATGAATCAAACAGTCTCAGTGATCAGTCTCATAATGTAGACCACCATCCCTGCTAAAATCGGTGTTTACGATCTCATTTTCAATTTTTAATGAAAACTATAGAAATGATGCATGATATATGTTGATAGGTCGATTCTATGCCTTCGAGAAGGCGCATCGCCTCGATCCGAGCTCGAGCGGACGCGGAGTTCGCCAGTTTAAGACCGCTCTTCTACAGCGCCTCGAGCGAGTGAGATTTTAATTTTAATTTATTTTAATATTTTGAAAATATATATATATATATATTTGTAATGCATATATATATATACACACTACCTATGAAATATCGTTACTACCTCGGTCTCTGAGTTTGCGGCGCATGATTTTAGCGTTACCTTAATAAGATGATAAAAAACTGGAAAGAAAATGAATTTTTGAGCTAAATAATAATTAATAGTAATATAATAATAATTATAACGGCTTCGTTATTCCCGACATGTGGGGTCAGGGGACAGGGGTCAACGCACGTTGTTGCGTCGGCTTGGGGGTATTTTCGTCATTTTGATAGGAGCTATATATTGGAAAATCTTGGGTGACTTTATCATTCTCCCCACAAAAAAAAAAAAAGAAAAAAAAAAATAGGAAGGTTAGTTTGTGTTTGAATCTCGCTCTATTTGTTAGTTTCAGTGATTCTTTGGTCTGAAGAATCCCTATTATAAAAACACAATTTAGATGGATTAAGTTTCTGCTCTGACAATAAATTTTAGGGAAAACAACTCGTTCTGGATTAGCCTGGGAATGAAATTAGCGCGATTCCATCAATGTTTTTGATTTCTGAAAGTGAACTTAGCTGAAATCTCACTCACAGAGTTGGACTATAGCTTTCTTCCAGATAAATTACGTGAAAAAACTTCGTTTTTTGGTTTTTGATTGACTCTGTAGGGGGTAAATCTTTCCAGAAACCAAAAAAAAAAGCCAACTTTTGAATCATATTACATTGCAGGATAATACGCCGAGCCTCGCGAAGCGAGTAAAGAAGAGTGATGCGCGGGAAATTGAGAGCTTTTATCAGCAGTACTATGAGCACTATGTTCGTGCTCTCGATAAGGGCGAACAAGCTGATAGGCAAGCATCTGATTTGCTTGGTTTCATCTTTCTTTTAATGTTTATTGCGGCCTCGGTTGGATGTGGGAGCTGATTAGTATCTTGTCATTGGCAGGGCCCAGCTCGGGAAAGCCTACCAGACTGCTGGAGTTCTTTTTGAAGTGCTGTGCGCAGTTAATAAGACCGAGAAAGTTGAAGAAGTCGCTCCGGAGGTTGGTGCTGCTGCCAATTTTAAATTCCAATGATCACCATGGACCAGATCTTGTCCTTTTGTGTCTTTCATTGTTTTTTTTTTTCTTCATTTAACCAGGTTTATTATTCTTGGAGTAACTTTGGTTATTTGCCACTGTGATTGAGTAGTTCGTCTTCATGTCATGTGTTTGTTCTTGCGCAGATTATTGCTGCCGCCAGAGATGTGCAAGAAAAGAAGGAAATTTATGTTCCTTACAACATTCTTCCTCTTGATGCTGCCGGTGCTTCACAGTCCATCATGCAACTTGAGGAGGTATAGCATGTCACAGTATTTTAGTCTCTAATATCCTTTAAGAAGAAAATTTCCTAATTATCTGACCAATCCTCGCAACAGGTGAAAGCAGCAGTTGCTGCCCTGAGGAACACACGAGCTTTGAGCTGGCCGTCTTCCTTCGAGCAGCAAAGGCAAAAGACAGGAGACCTGGATCTGCTTGATTGGTTGAGGGCGATGTTCGGGTTTCAGGTCTTGTAGCTCTAGACAGAAGATGACTTATTGGTGCTATTGCTTTCATGAGGACTCTTGCTTCTCTTTGTGTCTCACTAAACTTATTTTGTTTCCAGAGGGACAGTGTCAGGAATCAAAGGGAGCATTTGATCCTACTCTTATCTAATGTTCATATAAGGCTAACGCCAAAGGCCGAACCTCTTAATAAGGCATGTGAAACTTTTGCTCCCTCTCAGTGCTTGTTTGTTAACCACTCTGCTTCCATTGGCTGCTAGTAAGGATGTACCATTGTCACAGCAGCTGCATGTATATCATTTTCACCTACCTAAATCTTCTGCATGTTTGTTGATCTAACAAACTGCAACTAGAGCAAATGAAAATAATTTTTTAATCGATGCATAAACATTTAATTGAGAAAGTGTTTATGGACCATGTAACGGTTTACCAGGGTCAGGTTTCGACCTGAGCCTAAGATAGCTATTTCTTCTGTCAGAATATTCTTGACTATTATTTGACTGTATCTGACATCAAGCGAACCAACTCAGAGCTTTGTTTCGGCCTTGCATTTTGTCTTTGGTTTAGATCAATCAAATGTATTTTACTCTAAGAACAAGCTATTTCTTACTTATCCAATCTCTTTCGGCGATTGCAAACAGCAGTTTAAAATATGTGGTATCTAGTTTTTCGTTTTACACTTGTATACCAGAAGGTCAACAATCAGTCTCAAAATTGTGTAAATAAAGCGCTAATATGTTCTATGCTGTATTTACAATAGCTTTGTTTGCTTCATGCTATATCTTAGTTGGATTTTGCTAACCAGTTTGTCTGAAACAGCTGGATGAGAGAGCTGTTGATGCTGTGATGAATAAGCTTTTCAAGAATTACAAAACATGGTGTAAATTCTTAGGGCGCAAACACAGTTTAAGGTATGATGCTTATCCCTCTTGATTATTGGTTACTTTTTTGTAGCACATTTTTTCATTGTGTGTAATGCTGCAAGTTTTATGAGTTTAGGCTCCCTCAAGGTGCACAACCACAAGAAGTCCAGCAGAGAAAGATTCTCTATATGGGTCTTTTTCTTCTTATTTGGGGTGAAGCAGCCAACATTCGGTTTATGCCTGAATGCCTGTGCTACATCTTTCATAACGTAACATACCTTTCCAAATGCATTCACTCATTTCTGCCCCCCCCCCGCCTCTCTTTTCTTAATTCCTTCTAATTCCTGCAAATACATGTCTATATTTTCGTTAAGCAAATTCTAAATGAGTTCAGATGGCATATGAGCTACATGGTCTGCTGGCTGGCAATGTAAGCGTTGTGACCGGAGAAAACATTAGACCTTCATATGGGGGAGATGACGAGGCTTTCTTGAAGAAAGTGATTACTCCAATTTATCGTGTGATAGATAGGGTATGTTTCTTAACATCAAAATACAACGTGTCACTTTATCTTCACTTTACGGAACAACAAGTAATGGTGCTGATCTGCCAGGAAGCAAGCAAAAGCAAAAATGGACAAGCTCCACATTCGGCATGGTGTAATTATGATGATCTAAATGAGTACTTCTGGTACTTAAAAGAGTCCTGAATACTCATTAAATTAGTTCTTTGGTTTCATTCAAATGCGCTAATATTCAATGTAACTATGCGACACTCAGGACATCTGATTGTTTCTCTTTGGGATGGCCTATGCGTGATGATGGTGAATTCTTTAAATCAATACGCGATTCAAAGTCAATATCGCAGGTATGTTATAAGCTTCCACTGGTCAATGCATTGAAAATTCCCAAAAGAGTGTAGTGCTAAGATGCTATATTTGCAGGCTGGACGATCATCTCAAAAGACTTCTAGTAAAAGCACAGGGAAGTCAAATTTTGTTGAGACCAGAACATTTTGGCATATTTTCCGAAGCTTTGACCGTATGTGGACCTTTTATATGTTGGCACTGCAGGTACTCTGATGACACATCAGGTGGAACATCTTTACTCTGATCGTCTCTCATATGTATACTGATTTTCGAATTTTACAGGCAATGGTGGTCGTTGCTTGGAGTGACTATCCACTGGCGGAAATCTTTCAAAAAGATATCTTGTATTCTGTGTCTAGCATTTTCATTACAGCAGCACTTCTTCGCTTCCTCCAATGTACGAGCTTTTCCAAGCATTTAACTTCTTTTTTTTTTTTGGATTCTTGATGAAACTAGTAGTTTTACATATGACAAACTTTTTTTCCTTTTTTTTTTTTTGAGAAAACATATGACAAACTTATTGTATGATATAAAGGCCTAGTTCTACATTAAATGTCTCCTTACTGGTATAAAAGGACCTTATATTGATTTGTTATAGGACATAAAGGTGTAGTCTTGGAAGGTGTTGCCCAAAAGCATGCAATTTTATGTTTAAGAAGGTCCTGATCTTCATAGTAATTTAGACCTTACTTATTCCTATATTGTAAAATGGTGGTGGAAGCCATCACCAGAGAAGATCTTGCTGGATGCTTCTCCTTTGGCGGTTTCTACCACTATTTTAAAGGATAAGAAGAGGTAAAATCTTAAGTACTTTCAAAGTGTGTCCTTGAAAATTTGTCAATGTGGATGCTTTTGAGGGATGCATTCCCAAACTAGGCCTAAGTAGGTTGGGGATCCTAGATTCTTCTGATGGTTGTGATGCACCCTATAACATTAATTTAAATTGTTGTACCATTCTATTGATGACAGGCCTTCTGGACCTTGTTCTGAACTTCCCCGGCTATCATAGATGGAAATTTACTGATGTTCTGCGAAATATACTCAAGATACTAGTTAGTGCTGCCTGGGCTGTTATCCTTCCTTTTTGTTACCTTAATACTGCGGAGAAAGTAAATTTGCCAGTGAAAGATCTGGAGAAATGGCTTCGTCAAGTGAAAGGAGTGCCGCCTCTATATATCATGGCTGTAGCAGTGTACTTGCTCCCAAATTTGCTAGCAGGAATACTATTTATTTTTCCAATGCTTCGGAGATGGATCGAAAACTCTGATTGGCACATCATTAGATTCCTCCTATGGTGGTCTCAGGTACAAAATGCATATTTCTTTTTGTTCAAAAGAATACAGAATGCATGTAGATCCCTCTTGTTCTTTTGTCCTCTCTCTGCTCTTATATTTCTCTTATTTATGACTAATCAGAATTGTCTGTAGCTTGATCTGTATATCAAGTGTGGCGACTTTGTGTTTCAGAAATGTTATAGTTGCTGCTGCACTGGGCAATTTACATTTCCATTTCCTTTATTTTGAAAGCTATTTCATTTCCATTTTCATGTTATCATGTTAATGGAATTCAAATTCACCAGTAGATCAATCTATCCAGCAAGTAGGAATAACTTAGTGCGCAAATATCAAGAAAGAGAAGGGACGCTTAATTGCCTAGAATCATCATGTGGAATAGTTTCTTCTTCTTTTTTTTCCCCCTCTTTTAAGTAATTTATATGCATGAATGAGAAACAGGTCCAGTCATGTATGTCTACCTTGGATGCTTTGCTACTACTGTATCACATTCTGTTTTGTGGAAAATTCATGGAAATCTGATTTAATTTCCTCTCTGATGATCTGACCCATTAACTTATCACACGACCATGCTGTAGCTGTCTTCTTTTTCCATTATTCTTGCATATTCTTTTATTATTCACTAACTGCATCATATCAACACCTGTAGCCACGAATTTATGTTGGACGGGGTATGCATGAAAGTCAGTTTGCCCTTTTCAAGTAAGTTTATGTGACCACCATCTTATCTAGTTCTGTTCTGCTGTCTGCAGTAGAATTGCCACCGACATCTCCTCTTCTTTTGCAGGTATACATTGTTTTGGGTATTGCTCTTGTGCTCCAAATTCGCATTCAGTTATTTTGTCCAGGTAAACTTTGTCTTTTCAGGGTAAACTTTTATAGAACATAAAGTTTAAGGAAATCTAGTAGTCAATATCATCAGTTTGCTTACTCATTTTACTCTTCTACAGATTAAACCTCTGATGAAGCCAACAAAGGATATAATGGATGTTCGCAATATTCAATATGCCTGGCATGAGTTTTTCCCGAATGGTAATTATGATTTTCCACTATTTCTATTGATTGGTGCTCATGTTTCTTCAATTCACTAATGTTATGATCTGTGCAGCCCAAAAAAATATTGGTGCTATTGTATCCCTCTGGGCGCCTGTGATTTTGGTAGGTGTTGCCCCACTAATTTTCACTCTTATCTGTCTTTTGAAAAAATAAAAAAATAAAAAAAATAAAGGTAAATGGTGAATTGTTCTATTCTTTATCCTTTTCCTCCTTGTCAAAAGTCGGCATGTTTGACATCAATAGTTTACAAGAGTACAACTTTCTTTTCCTATTCAGGTCTATTTTATGGATACACAGATTTGGTATTCAATTTTCTCTACAATATACGGCGGTATTTCTGGAGCATTTGGCCGACTTGGAGAGGTAAAATAGGGAAAACAACACCCAAGTGTGATGTTGCATCTTCTATAGAAGTTCTAGGACTAAATTGCGAGATTGAAACTTCATGGATCTCCTCGCAATTTCAAACGCATTTAGAGAGTAACTATTGACTTCTCCTTTTGTTTATCCCACTGGACTAGTTATCATGATATCATGCCTAGCATGCTACAGTATAAGCATAGAATTTACTCTTCTCTAACTTTAAATTTATAGTAAAATATTTTAGTATCATTCATATGGTCATAATACAGTCAAAAAAAAAAAAAATCATATGGTTAGAATCTCAAACTTCCACTTATTATATCTTTTTTTTTTTTTAATAGATACGGACACTGGGCATGCTGAGATCACGATTTCATTCTTTACCTGGAGCCTTCAATACATACCTGGTGCCATCCGAAAAGACCCGCAGCAGGGGATTTTCACTCTCAAAACGTTTTGCTGAGGTTAGCAAAAACTATTAATACAGTCTAGACAATTTTGGATGGTTATTTGACCTGAATGTGTAACACTAATATGAAAAAACCATAAAGGTTTCTCCGAACAAGAGAACTGAAGCTGCAAAGTTTGCTCAGTTGTGGAATGAAGTGATTTGCAGTTTCCGAGAGGAAGACCTGATAAACGACAGGAAAGGCCTTTAACTCATTTATAAGGATAAGCTATTTTCTATTAGTACAATGAAATTGGTATCCTGCAATGCTGATAAACAGTTTGTAAATTCAGGGAGATGGATCTTTTGCTAGTTCCTTACTCTTCAGATCCTAGCCTGAAGTTAATACAATGGCCGCCGTTCTTGCTAGCTAGCAAGGTTTTTACCAACACTCTGATTCTTGCCGTTATAGTTACTTATGTGCCCAACTGCTGATGTTTAACTACATGGGTGCTCTTGCAGATTCCCATAGCTCTGGACATGGCAGCTCAATTTCGAACAAGGGACTCTGATCTTTGGAAAAGAATATGTGCTGATGAGTATATGAAATGTGCAGTACTGGAATGTTATGAGTCTTTTAAACTTGTTCTTAACGTGCTGGTGGTTGGAGAAAATGAGAAAAGGTCTGTTAGAAATCATCTATATTCATTTTGGTTGCTTTCATGTGATCTTTTGAGAATTAATGACTTGACAGTGTTCTTAAATATATTAATTTCATCATCTTCTTAACATACTGGTGCATCCACTGGGACAGGATTATTGGTATTATTATCAAAGAAATTGAAGCCAGCATTGCAAAGAACACGTTTCTTGCCAATTTTAGAATGAGTGAGTTAACAGTCCTGTGCAAGAAATTTGTGGAGCTTGTGTCTATCTTGGTAAGTCAAATACAAAAAATTATCATTTATTTTCTGTGAACTTTTTTTTTTTTTTTTTTTTTTTTTGAGAAAAAAAATTTTCTGTGAACTTTTCATCGTGCTGAACAATTTTTTTAACTCAATTACATTATATCTTTGGTTATGTAAAACATTTCTATCACGGTATGACAATAACCCCTAAAACTATTTTTTCGCTTTCAATTCCAGAAAGAAGCAGATGCTTCTATGCGTGACACTGTGGTACTATTGCTGCAAGACATGCTAGAGGTGGTTACTAGAGATATGATGGTTAATGAGATTCGGTAGGGAATTGTATAATTTGAAATACTGAAGATGCCAAAATTTTCTGAGTAATTTTTCGTTGACTTTTGATATCTGGCTTTGTTCTTCCAGGGAGTTGGTTGAGCTTGGCCATGGTAGCAAGGATTCAGTCCCCCGAAGACAGCTTTTTGCTGGTACTGGTTCAAAGGCCGCCATAGTGTTTCCCCCCATAGTTACAGCTCAATGGGAAGAACAGGTGCATAGCAATAAATCCCTCCATGTTGTTGATAGCTAGGACGGCATAGTTATATTTGTAATTTACAGATCAAACGCCTGTACCTGCTGTTGACCGTAAAAGAATCCGCAATAGATGTGCCTACGAACCTTGAAGCTCGGCGGAGGATAGCATTTTTCACGAATTCGTTATTCATGGATATGCCACGTGCACCTCGAGTTCGCAAAATGCTATCATTCAGGTTAGTTTTTTATTTTTAAGGGTATCACTGCATGGATATGCCATATTTCAAGATCGTTTAACTACTGATTAATGAGATTTCGCCATTAACCAGCATTGAATAAGTTCAATGCCTGTTGGCCCACATGGAAATAGCAAAGTTAGTTGACTAAAGAGATATGGACTGGGACCATGCATCACAATCCTCCCACCCCCAGTTTTGGTTCTAAAATACCCAGTTTTGGTTCTAAAATAGGTTGAACCTTTTCTGCCAATTGAAGTGAGGTGAAACTCTTAAGTGTAAGAAACAGTATTTTATTAGAGTTGGATGCTAAAAGAGAATTAGAGAACTTCGAATCATATGCCACATGATTAGTGGCAAGACATCTCATGAACTAAATTTATTACTACTACTGTAAGAATTCATGACTCATCCATGCCAGCTGTTTCCACGGTGTGTTTTAAGTTCACCGTGTTAAGAAGTTTATTTAAAACTTGTATTATATTCTAGCTGCAAGCTTATGCCTAGATCAATGAGTTCCTCGGTTCAATTCTATGATCCTCATTCTATCAATTTTGCAAGGCATTTCAGTATCTACATTTAACACTACATACGTAGAAGTTTTGGTACAACCTTACTACAGACTGGTTTACATCATTGTGTACCACGGTGTAACTAGTGATTCGTAGAACAAATTTCTTGTGTCTCAGTAATACTATGATCACCAGAAGAAATAATTTATTTCAGATATGATTATTTATGACATAGCCAGTATCATGAATTGTATAGATGAATATCTATGACATAACCAAGTATCAGATTTATTTCATTTCGGAGAGGAATATTCATGACATAGCCAAGTATCATGAACTGTATAGATCTCTCATTTTCAGTATTGTGTTTAGCTAATATTTAACATGATTTAGTTAACATTCTGAAACAGTCATTTTTATTGTATGTGACTTTGCAGTGTCATGACCCCGTACTATAGTGAGGAGACTGTCTATTCCAGAAATGATCTTGATTTGGAGAATGAAGATGGTGTATCAATCATTTTTTACCTTCAAAAGATCTTTCCAGGTTTCAAATGCTTCAATACCTGCATCCCCTGCCTCTCTTCTTCTCTTCTCTCTTCTCTCTTTTGGGATTGTTTGTCATTGTTCATGGAATTTACTTGCGTGCATGCGCTTAACCTTTTCAATTGGTTTAAATAGATGAATGGAACAACTTCATGGAGAGAATTAACTGCAAGAGAGAAAGTGAGGTTTGGGCTAATGAGGAGAATGTCTTACAACTTCGGCATTGGGCCTCCCTTAGGGGACAGACACTCTGTAGAACAGGTAATTGTTTTTCTCACACTTCTATCTGTTGCCATCTATTAGACAACAATAACATTAGTTGCGTTTCATTTTCTTTCATGAGGACAGTTAGGGGCATGATGTACTACCGAAGAGCTTTAAAGCTTCAGGCTTTTCTTGACATGGCTTCTGAAAGTGGTATGTTGCTTTGGTCAGAGTAATGAAGTATTTCACTCTCATCATTTACCTCGATAGTAGTATTGCTGATTATCTACTTTTTATGTACAGAAATATTAGAAGGATATAAAGCAGTTGCTGATCCAGAAGAGGAAGAGAAGAAGAGCCAAAGATCACTGTCTGCTCAACTTGAGGCCATAGCTGACATGAAATTTACATATGTTGCCACATGCCAAATTTATGGCAATCAAAAACAGTCTGGAGATCGTCGTGCAACAGACATTTTGAACTTGATGGTCAAGTGAGTTTTCCATTCGATTTACTACAATATTTCATTTCGTCATTCTTTTTGATGATTAACATCACCATTCCATCATATGATACTTATGTGTGATCTTGAAGGTATATGAAATAATCATGCTATACCTAACAATACCTTATATAGTGACATAAAAGTGTTTCTATTCTCTATCTTTTTGGCTAATGGATTTTAATACTGAAAGCTAATCTCTAGTTTGTAAATACAGCTATCCTTCTCTTCGGGTAGCCTATATCGATGAAGTTGAAGAAAGAGATGGTGACAAGGTACAGAAGGTCTACTATTCTGTGCTGGTGAAAGCTGCTGACAATCGTGATCAGGTAATCATTGTTCACAATACATCCCATCTGCCTGAACTAAGATGACACTGATGTTTTATTTTCTTCTGTGAAAGGAAATTTACCGGATAAAATTACCAGGATCAGCAAAAGTAGGTGAAGGGAAGCCCGAAAACCAAAACCATGCAATAATCTTTACTCGTGGTGAGGCACTTCAGACAATTGATATGAATCAGGTAAACGAAGTTCTAAGATTACCGAATTGATGCCTTAAACTTTGTTCTTATATAAAAATTGACGGATTTTTCAGGACAACTATCTGGAAGAGGCTCTAAAAATGCGGAATCTCCTGGAAGAATTTAATGAAGACCATGGAGTGCGTCAGCCTACCATTCTTGGTGTGCGTGAACATATATTCACAGGAGGGTAAATAACAATTCCTTAGCATTAACATGCCTTATTTATGCTCACTAATAACATTATACCGTTGCCCAATTGACCATTTTTCTTTGTAGTGTATCTTCTCTGGCATGGTTCATGTCAAACCAGGAAACCAGCTTTGTGACTATTGGACAGAGAGTCCTAGCTAGCCCATTGAAGTAAGTTCCACTCTCTTGGTGATGTAATAATTTCAGTTCATCTACGGTAGCTCCAATTTTTATTGTTGATGTATATAGACATTACTAGAATAGTCACCCCCAGGGGCTACATTTTAATATTCTGTCTTACTTAGAACTACTATGAAAATCTGAATTCAAGAACCTTTCAGTGCCTTGTTGCCTGAAAAGAAAAATAATTCTACTTTGGTAGTAAATAGGAATCTAGAATATGTTTGATCTCTGTAATATATAAACCTTGTATTAGAACAATGGAAAGAGAGAGGAATATTGAGATAGTAAAACAATCAAAAACCAAAGAATAGAATGATATTTTATAGGTTAGTTGTTTTGCATCAGACTAGGAGGTCATGAGTCTAAAACCCACTACACACCTAGTATTGTTTAATTTCCTCTCATTTAAGTTGCCTTCGTGTTTTGAGCCTATCAAAAAGCCTTGAGCCTGCACATGAGGGGGAGTATTGAATATAACATGCTTAATCAGTTGTTTCACGCATTTCTTTTTTTTATTTTTTTCGTTCAGCTGCTAAAGCACTAAAGGAATTTCTGCAATATAAAAGCTGTGATGGTGACGAACTGTCATAAATTCTGAAATTTTTTAGTCACAGCATATATAACTTGTATAAGGTAGGCTTTAAACTTGAGGACATGCTCAAGGGTACTTACATTTCATCCTGGAAGCATCGTAGCTCTTTACAGATGTTTTATTTCCTTTAATTACCTGTCAATTTGTTTCAGATTAATAATTATTTTAGGAGATAAAAGATTTACGCTTCCTCTAATTTGGACAGGATTCGATTTCACTACGGTCATCCAGATGTGTTTGATAGGATCTTTCACATCACAAGGGGTGGCATTAGCAAGGCTTCACGTGGAATCAATCTAAGCGAGGATATATTTGCAGGTAAAATTGTTTCCTATCATTTCTCTTAGCTCCAATGCTAATGCCTATATAAACTGGAGCATGACATGTCTTTCAGGTTTCAACTCGACGCTAAGGCGTGGTAATGTCACACACCATGAGTACATCCAGGTGGGAAAAGGCCGTGATGTCGGCCTCAACCAAATTTCACTCTTCGAAGCGAAAGTGGCCTGCGGCAATGGAGAGCAAATACTGAGTAGAGATATCTATCGCTTGGGTCATCGCTTTGACTTCTTCCGAATGCTATCATGCTACTTTACAACCGTTGGATTCTACATCAGCTCAATGGTAGGAACTATTCTCCTTTTCTAACAGGTACTTTGAAATTCCTTGATTACTTGTTATCCAATGTCTTACTTTTTTGTTCAATACGCAGATGGTTGTCATTATTGTTTACCTATTCCTATACGGAAGGCTCTACTTATCGTTGAGCGGATTGGAAGAGGCGATAATGAAGCAAGCGAGGAAAAGAGGCAACGTCGCTCTCGAGGCAGCCATGGCATCCCAATCAGTTGTCCAGCTGGGTCTACTAATGGCCCTACCAATGTTCATGGAGATTGGGCTCGAAAGAGGATTCAGAGCTGCCTTGGGAGACTTCGTCATCATGCAGCTCCAGCTCTGCTCGGTGTTCTTCACCTTCTCCCTCGGAACAAAGTCTCACTACTTTGGACGGACTGTCTTGCATGGTGGTGCAAAGTACAGAGCCACAGGACGAGGCTTCGTGGTCCGGCACGTGAAGTTTGCAGAGAACTATCGAATGTATTCAAGAAGCCACTTTGTCAAGGGGATTGAACTGATGGTACTGCTTATAGTTTATGAGATATACGGCGCCTCCGCCACCGATTCAACCGCCTATATACTGCTTACGTCCTCGATGTGGTTCTTGGTGGCCACCTGGCTGTTCGCGCCATTCCTTTTCAACCCGTCAGGTTTCGAGTGGCAGAAGATAGTCGAGGATTGGGATGACTGGACGAAATGGATAAACAGTCGGGGTGGGATTGGTGTGCCCGCGAACAAGAGCTGGGAGTCATGGTGGGACGAGGAGCAGGAGCACTTGCAGTCCACAGGGTTCTTGGGACGTTTCTGGGAGATTGTGCTCTCCCTGCGTTTCTTCATGTTCCAGTATGGTATTGTGTATCGCCTGCATATCTCCAATGGCAACAAAAGCATCATGGCAAGTCTTTCAACTTGATTTCTAACTCGGTTTGTTCGCGAGTCTACTTTCGTCAAGCAAGTATAGCATGTCCTTTTCTTGGTTTTCCGTATGCTTTCCATTCCAATCTCATGGACTAGATACAATCACTTGCTTATTAAGAGTGTCAATAATGTCAATCTTGTGGTATGGACAGGTTTACGGTCTTTCGTGGCTGGTGATTGTTGCAGTGATGCTAGTTTTGAAGGTCAGTATTTCTTTTCTTTTTGTTTAGCAGTTGGGGACTAACAACAAATCCACACCACTCAGTGTATCTATTCAAATCCTTTGATTCCTTCCTGCGCAGGTGGTGTCCATGGGCAGGAAGAAGTTCAGTGCCGATTTCCAGCTGATGTTCCGGCTTCTCAAGCTGTTCTTGTTCATCGGATCTGTTGGGGCTCTGGGCATCCTCTTCACCCTTCTTAATCTAACCGTAGGCGACATCTTCGCCAGCTTCCTAGCATTTGTACCTACAGGATGGGCTCTTCTACAGGTATTCTTTTGTTTCTTCCTACTCTTTAATACCAAGCTAAGCAAGCTCAAGTAGTCCCAGTTGGTCAGAATAAGAGCAGATATTAGCTCCTGCTAATTAAACCATCTTTTCGCTCATTTTTTGCGGGGTGAGAGAATATCTATTTTGAAAAATGAAAAACTTAGGAAGTTTAGGTGTTCAATTTGGAAATCACAAGAGTGGCAATCGCTAAAAGGAAAAAGAGATGAGATCATGGAAGAAAAGCAATAGTGAGGGAGAGTCGAACGAACGATAACAGAGAGAGATTGGTAGACATTGCAGTAAGCAAGCTTGTAAAGATCAAAAAATAGCGGCAGACATGTCGCAGATGTCATCAATAGTTTCCTGCAGAACTCCTCAGCTTGGTATTTACTTTCTAATGCGCTAGACGATAGCAGCTGCCAAAAATTGATACACATTACATCTTTGGGCGCAGATAACGCAAGCGTGCAGGCCAGTTATCAAGGCGTTTGGCCTGTGGGGGTCAGTGAAGGCGCTGGGAAGGGGCTACGAGTACATAATGGCGCTGGTGATCTTCGCCCCAGTCGCGGTGCTGGCGTGGTTCCCCTTCGTCTCCGAGTTCCAGACGCGGCTGCTGTTCAACCAGGCCTTCAGTCGAGGCCTGCAGATCTCCCGCATCCTCGCCGGTGGGAAGAAGCAGAACTGAGCACGGAGAGCGGAGAAACCCACCCGGGTGAGAGAGAGAGACCCCCCCCCCCCGGAGCAAACGGACGAGAGAAAACAAAAACAGATATGCACCGAGGGCCAGGGCGGAGGAGAGATTCCTTCACTCTCCTAATTTTGGTCGTGGTCGAAATGTAGTCAAAACATTTGTACTTTACTGCTGATAGCTCGAGTGGTTATAGCATTATGGCCTTCTGGTGCAGTCTTTCATTCCTTTGCTCCTTGTTGTCTGCTTGTGATCTTCGTAACATCGCTACAAAATATTAAAAGGGGATATCAATTTGGTATCTGTCCAATAAATATAAATACATATTCTTTTCTCTTTTGTAAGATATGCACCAACCTATTTAATCCAGTGGGTATAAATGAGTGGCAGGCTCTGTTCCTGATCCTAGTTATCAAGTTGCCTTTTCCTTCTCACAATTGCGATACTCCATGCGATTATGCAACTACGAACTAATATTCTCACACCAGGAATTTCTTTCAGACATCTTACGGTGAGTGTTTTTGCAGGTTAATTATTAGATAGAATCACAAGATTCAGCAGTTAACAGTTAGAGCATGAAAACCGAACAACATATTGCGCGCAACCAATTCAATCCGTCAGCTTTAATCCGAGCATACTTGCTACAGTAAATTTCACGGTTATCGATTGCAAATAAACACTGAAAATCACACTTTCTAGCAAGTACAATGTCCTCGATGATCAACTAGATGGATTACTGTTGCCAAAGTTAAAGATAGTGAAGTTCATGTGGTATAGCAAAAAGATGGAAAGAGGCAACAGCTTGAGAGGATCTCACAGATTTTTACAACATTTTGCAGGCAATTAACTAACTCCTAGATACTTCACGAGCAATCATCGAGATGAAGCTCTTATACCACCCAATCCAGTCGCGCCAGATTTTCATCCACATGAAACGCAAACCTGGAAGAAAAAAAATAATAATAATAATAACAGGTGATGTAATAATTAACATTGTGTAATGAATGGGTGCAATTTCTGATCTGTAGATGCGTTGAAAAAAAATGTTCTTCCGGTCAACAACATATACCGGTGGCACAAAGGGTACTGACCATCACAAGATGCCATCGTCGCCTCCATCTCCAGATTCTGAAAAATTGGTCAGTAAGGGATATCAGAACGAAAACTACCGTCTGTCGTTATTGAGCGAATGAAATAGTTGTGTACCATGGATTGCTGCCAAGTTTTCTTCTTTGTACACCCCCAGGGGCGAGCCATGCACGGATAACAACATCTCACCATTCTTGGGCAACCTAGTAGTTTTCGGCGTTATGCCGAACGATAGGCGAGCACTCATGGCCTGCAAAACATAAAATGCATTTAATCAAAGAAAAGGGACAATTTTGGCAAAAGAAGGGACTACATTCTTCATCATTCTCATCACGAAAATGCACACGGTGGGAAGAGAGAAGAAAGAAGTACAATGCATCCAATACAAATATGAACCTGCTCTGTTCAGTAACTTATACTCGCGCATCATTTATGAGATTATAAATAACCATGTTAAAACATCTATTATTAAATAGTAGCTAATAACAAATGTGTTCAAGAGAATACAAACCCCAGGAGTCTGTAAAGCGTCTTTTGCCGCCCTTGCCATCATATCTTCAGTTGATTCATCCAAAGCCTGAGGATCCACGACACATTTACCGCGGCATAAGATGATTGAAGGAAATACCCACAATCTCTCAAATCGTCAAATTAGAAACTAGAATGACAAATTCGTACAAAATCAGGAATGTGCAAGTTTGCAGACTCCAAGAAGCTCTTCTTCACTGCAACGAAGGGACGAACTTTGATATAAATGACGAGTCCAAAATCGAATTTTCATTCTCGAAAAACAAAGTTCTCAACCTGAGTTTACTGAAAACTGGAGACCAGCAGTAGCTGGCAACGTGGCAGCATACCCGAGTGAAGTGCGCATGTTTCCATCGTCTCTACAGTTCCCGAGCACGTCATTCTCTTTGCAATTCCAATTCAACTCAAATACCTTATACTTTTCATTTCTTGTGACTGATAAATTGGGCAAATTCTCCTGGAAGAACTCTAATGCTGGTTTCTCTAGTTGCTCCTTGCTGATGTACGACCGCACCAGCCGCAACCGGGAGAGCAAGTTCTCGGTCTCTGCCGCTCGAATAGCTTGGATTGCGGCGATTCGACGATCAACTACTCGAATAGCAAGAAAATTGTTATCTTTAAAATGTTCACTCTATAATAATTATTAGCATCTTTAAGGATATGAACTGATCACATGAAAGAGTATATACTACACATGTAATCACCCTGTCCACCATTGAATTGATTCTACATATTAATTGCCGAATCTATAAGCTGAGTAAAAAACCCATTTTTAGGGTTTTGAAACAAGCTATTTTCAATGCACATATCAAAAAAATTCCAAAAAAAGAAAAAAAAATGAAAAATGAAGAACAGAGAATAGGAACCCTAAATCTAATAAGAAAAGGAAACAAAGATAAGCATTAAGCGTTACAAAAGTGATGGTTTTTAACATACTGGTGTGATCTTATGATGTTACTAAATTGCTGAATCTATAAAGGGAGTAAAAACCCCATTTTTAAGGTTTTGCACATGTTTTTTTCCGATGCACATATCAAATAATTCTAAAAAAAAATAAATTAATTAAAGAGAATAGAAACCCTAGATCACTCGACCAAAATCGCGAGTCTAGTAGCCGAACGGATCCACCACGGGGAGAGTCTACATGGAATTCGAAAAATTGCTCGCGCAGAAGAGGATTAGATCTACCTTCGCGTTCGTTGAACGATCTCTGGCGCTCCTCGAATCGAGCGGCGCCAACTCCTCCGCCGCCGCCGCCGCTGAGTTCTTCGCCGCCGCGGGGTTTCGGCTTCTGCGGCGAACACTCTGCGGTGCCTCTCTTCCTCGCCCTCCTCCCCATTACCACAACCTCAGAGAGAGAGAGAGAGAGAGAGAGAGAGAGAGAGAGAAAGGGGGGGGGGGTTTAGGGTTTGGGTATTGGGACGAGGGAGAAGGGAAAGAATTTTTTTAATAAATAATATTATTTTACATTATAATTTCAAAAATATAACTCATTAGTCTTATTTATTTATTTATTTATTTTCTAAATTTAATTTATTTTAATTTATTTTTAATTCTTTATTCTTAGTTTAAATAATTATTAGTACTCTTATTATATTTTTTAATTAATTTATTTTTAAAATTTGATTTATTTTAATTTATTTTTTCGGTGAAAAAAGAAAAAATGAAAATATTTATTTAAAGGAAAAAATTATTTTGAAATTAAATTCAAATTTAATTTTTTAATTTTAAGTTTATTTTTTAATTAATTTATTTTTAATTTAAGATAATCTGAAAATATAAAAAAAATAAAATGATATATTAATATTTAATAAATGAAAGATAAAATTATTTGTTAGAGAAAAAAAAAATAGTTTCGCTATGTAATTATTAGCGGCATATTATTTTATTTATTTTAAAATTTCATCGGTAAATTTATATTCACTTTTATATATATAATAATATAGATATTATATTAAATTTAAAATTTTAAAATATAACTTCAAATATAGAATCAAATATTTATAATTTATTATATAATATAAATTTATAGCTGAATTCAAATTCGTGTGATTTTCGTTTTTTATATTCTTGTTCAAAACTTTCTACGTTTAGGATCAAGTAAATTTATTCCGTCGGATTCGTTTAGTAAAAATTATAAAAGCAGGCGAATCATTCACCAATTTTAATAAAAAATGGTGAATAATAGTTCATAGCGAATAATTTTTATAAAAAAAAATATAGTGAATAATTTATCGTATTTAAAATATCTTATCTATTTTTATAAATAATTTTTTTATAAATTTATTTTTATAATAGAAATTGATAGGTTATTTTTTTATAAATAACCTGAAGGGAAACCTCGATTTGAATCGAAGGTCGGTGGCGGGATCGGAAAATCGGATTCGGATCCGGGTACACACGATCAATCCGAAAAGAGTTTGAGAGGGAGGGAGGGAGAGAGCAGGCTATGCGGGTCAACAAATTTATAAATTATTTAATAAATGGGTTAACTGGGACAAACCATTTTAGATCCAAACCCATTTAAGCTAAATACAAATCCGTTTTACTGAACCGAACCGCACTATTGTCAGTGTTCGAGACCAGAACCGGCTAAATTAATCCCAGTATTGATAGTGTTAAAGATTGGGGTCATCTATATTGGCTATTTATTTATATATTAAAAATAAATTTAACTTTTTGTTTTATGACAATAGTTACAGTGACTAATAAATTGAGTGGGACTGCGATCTATAATAAATTTAACGTTTAAATAGATTGAGTACGATCGATATCCATAGATATTGTGTCTGTACGCTTTAATTAAAATAGTTACGTATTTTTAACCGTTCACTATTTGGTTTAGTATTTACAGTTCCACAGAATCTTTTACAAACAATGAATCTGATCACAAAAAGAAGATAACTTCTACTACTACTACTACAACCATACATTTCTCTGTTGATAGCAACAATACAAGGTGCTGTATTTAAAGAAGAGGTTTGGATTTATGAGGCAAAACATTTAAGGGCCCACAGAATAATTTTTCCAAAGATAATGTATCAACATAACTTTATATTAATTTACAAAAAGACATAACAACAACCGTATTAAATAGCATCCTCGTAATATTATTATTATTATTGTTATTTAATATAAAATTAGAAGTCGGCAGTCCGTCTAATGCAGGGAATATAAAATTAGAAGTCGGCAGTCCGGGCTCTCCAGGTTGTCAATTTATAAATTTTTATAATAACAAATACTTTTTTTTCCCTTCAATGTTAACCTAATTATGGCCGCTAATCCATGTCCAAAGTGTTTCTTCGTTGAAAAGTACCTTCAAAATCATCATCTCATTGTCACTTAATGTGACGCTCCCGATGGTTCCATATCGGATGTGGATAAAATTATAATTGAATTTATATGAAATATGAATACTAATAATAATAACTGAATTTAAATATTTTGGGCTGTAGTGTGGGCCCAACGAGTTATTATTGCTAGTGGACCGAATCGTTATATTTGGTGTGCCAATAACTAGCCGAAAGTATGCGGTGAGTCTCGGCTGAGACAAGTCTGACATCGCCTGATGATCTTGGACTGTTGTGTGTGTGCTTGGGCTAACAAGGATGTCAGACCTAGACTGGGGAGTCTGTGACGCCCCCTCCCACATCGGATGTGGATAAAATTGTGATTGAATTTATATAAGACATGAACACTAATAATAATAACTGAGTTTAAATATTTTAGATTATGATGTGAGTCCAACGAGTTAGTGGACCGAATCGTTACACTTAGTATCAAGATTTATTTGAATGGACCGGATCGTTACACCTGGTACACTTGGTACCAGGATTTACTTGAAAATTTAAGGGTAGGTTATTCTTTTGAGTCCTCAAACTTTAATTCATAATAATTTATAACTCGAATTTTTTAAATTAAAATTAATTTTATATAATTTTTTATAAAGATATCGAATAACAGATATATATTTCTACAAAATTTAACTTTTTATATTTTATTCCTTTAAAAATTTAAAAATTTTCATATACGACCTTTTGATTTGTTATAAGTAAAATATCAATTTTGTCATTACAAATATGTCTCTTTAAAAATCTCAACGACTAAAAATATATCTATAATTAGTATAATATTTTAAAAATAAAAAAATAAATTTATCTTATAAAAAGTTAAACTTTGTAAAAATATATTTACAAAACACAGAATGAAATTAACCCTTTAAATTATTACAAATAAATCCCACAACCCAATTTAATTAGCTAAGTATTGACAATATAAAAGTGATATGATATTTTAATTATTATTACATTATCAATCACAATACTTCTGCGTAACTTCTATATCATCAATTTGTCAATAATTAACCAATTAAATTAAATTATGAGATCTAATTGTAATAATTCATAAAGTTCGAGCTAAAAATTATAATGAATTAAAGTTTGAAGACCAAAGTATCACACGCCTTACAGTTTGGTTGTCTCCGGTTGCTTCCACGGGGGATTAAAAGAAATAAAAAAGATCAAAGAAAATGATGCAATAAGCTTCCAATATATATGCAACATGCCAAGGAACATAAAGACAGCATTTTACTCGCAGCAAAAACAAAATCTTTTATTTGAAACATTTGCTTTCGAAGCCCAGAAAATCTTTACATATTACTATTTCTCCGCGTAGAGAAGCTGTTCTAAAAACTAAGTCAAAAGTGTTTATCTGATGCCCTTTAAGACGAACTAATACTTGTAACCACAATTCATAGCAAAGTTAATTTGGAACACAAATATCAAACATCTTGAAAGACACAAGGAAACAAAAATCAGAGAAATAATTGATTGATCAACACAGTTTAAAGTACCAACAACTAAAATGAGCAGGTATTTCTCATCCAAAAATGTTATGACATTAAATTTTCTCGCTGAATTACTGTTTTGCTAAAGAATTCGACTTGTGCGAAAGACTAACTAAAGATTCGAAACAACCTTTTACGGTAAAGCAACATATTACAACAAGAGATGGTGATAAAACTCACAGTTTCTTCACGTATGACTCGACGTTCCTCAACCATCGAAGAAGCTCCGTCCTGTCCTTGTTTGCCATGTAGTCGTGCAAAAAAACAGCGAGCTCGTCGTTCACTCCCCTCTCCTCCAAGTAATCCCGCACGCCTTCCTGCATCTCCTCGTCCAACTCCCTGTCCAACCAGCCATTAAGTCGATTACCGTAAAGTGCGAAGCGCCTGTTTGGCATGACCGGAGCTTCCGTAAAACTCTTATTTGTATAAAATTTCTACGAGAAGCATTAATCTGTTTAGGGCCTTATTCGGGTGGAGCTGTTTGAACAAGCACTAAAGCACTAACAAACAGCTTTCCATTGCGTGAATTACATGAAATATACTAACAAAACCTACAGAGATAAACAACGCATTCAAATTTTAAAATCAAAGTGCGGTTGACTCACTCAAATCAAAAGAATTGAACGGTTGGATAGCGAAATCAAAATTTTAAAAGTTTAGGTGGCGAAATGATTCATGGTTCAAGTAAGTTCTCATAGATTATACTCATTTGAGCTATTTGAGCCTTCCGCTTCCGCTTATCGCCTAAGCAACTATTGCAGAATTGCAGAAGCTATTTCAAAAGTCATGCCGAGAGTAAGCGATGAATACGAAAGAGAAACAAGCGACGAATTTGAATTTAAATTCCGATCCCAATTACTTGAAATCCGGCCCAGTGTAAGGCCTAACGGTGGCGGCGGCGGCGGCGGCGCTGCTGCGGCGGACGGGGAACACCTTCTCTACGTCGAGGGAATCGGGCCACGCCGAGCACACGAACTGTAGAACGAATTCCGATCCCTCGCCCTTCGACACCTCCACGAGAAGGCTAATGTGGAGGCGAGCATGGCCATCGCCATCCGCAACCATTCCCCCCGATCTCTTCGCCGGAGCCGCCCCATCGAACATGGTGGCATCGATCTTAACATCCTCGCCCCCGCGGCGCTTCCGCACCAGACGAATCCACTGCTCCCCGGGGCGATCGTCGATCGAGAACAGGTCGAAGCTCGCCGCCGCCGCCGCCGCCTGCGGCGAAGCATCGGAAGGTGAGAATTGGATCAAAAGGGAGAGAGATCGACGCGACTCCCACGCTAGGGTTAGGGTTTGTAGAGGAGGTGGAAGGGCGTTACCGGGTTGGGGGGTCGGGATTCGGACTCGTAGGCGATCTCGGTGCGGAGGATGCGGAGGAGGTTCTCTTTGAAGGCGGAGCGGCGCATCTCGGAGATGTAGGAGCGGAAGGAGGAAGGGCACGGAGGAGGAGGAGGAGGAGGAAGAGGAGTTACGGTTAGGGTTAGGGTTTTGAGGCGGAGGAGGCGTCGAGAGGAGGAGACGAAGCGAGCCATGGGAGGAGGGGGGAGGGGGAGGAGCAGGAGAAATGGTGAAGAAGGGTTTAGCGAGAGGGTTTTGGGACGACGATCGAGTCGTTTAATAAATATCTATTTTTATTATTTAATTTATTATAATTTTATTTTTGATTAAAATTAAATTTTTTTTAAAATAGTGTAATTATCTTCGAAACTTTCAATTTCGTAGCTATACAAATAAATAATAAAAAATAACTTTTAATTAAATTTTAATTCACTGAAAAATTTAATTTTTTCTGAATTTTACTGTGAGTGAATGACAATCTTTTTTTTAAAAAAAATTGAATGGTCTAATTACAACCTTTAATGATTAGTTAATAATGATTAAAAATTGGCGAGTTAAATTGATTTTTTTTTCACTAAACTATAAAAAGTCCCTTGCATTTAAATTTGTATTCTAGTCATTTTTTTTTTAAAAAAATTGTATTTATTTTTTTTTCCGACACGAATATACATGCACAAATATTAAACTTATTGTCCTACGTGGTGGGATGTGAGGTTGAATTGAGTTATATTCGAAATGACGTAAGACTGATTAAGTCGAGTCATTATCGAAATCCATGTCATATTGATATAAGACTGATTAAACTGAATCACAATTGAAATTTATAAACGTAGTATCTATACGCTTTAAGTGAATTAATTGTGTATTTTTAATAACTCAAAATTTTAAAATTAATAATTAATGCCAACGATCCGATAGAATTAAAAAAATATAATGCACATCAAACAAAGCTCATAAAAAAAAAAGTTTTTCAATTTGATAATTCTGCATGTGCATATTTACAAAATTTAATTTTCGGGACTTCTCAAATACTAAGTTAGTTTAGGATAATGACAAAAAATATATAAAAAAATAATAATAATTACTACATTTTACCAACCAACTTTAGGGACTTAATAGAGATCCTAGGTTAGTGCCTAGCACCTGGGAATTAATGCCAACATATACCCACAAAATCTTAAGTTAGAAGGTGAAGAGATCTCATTACCTTTAACCACAAAATTCCCAAAATGTAACAAAAAAAAAAAAAAAAAAAAAAAAAAAAAAAAAACTCATAACCTTTTATTCTATTTGTAGCTTCTGTAACAATGTGACTCTCACATGTGAACAACATGGAGACATAATTCTCCTCTTCATAGCACCCTATTTGAAGGTATCCTCCATTACCTCTTCCTTTGCTTGGGATTCACTTCACCAACAACATTCTCTATTCTCTAGGATCACATTTAATTTCGAATAACAGATATATTTTTATAAATTTTAACTTTTTGTATATATATTTTCAAAAATTTTAAATTGTTCATATATATTTTCCGATTTGTCACCGTTTGTTTTTCCAGATATGTTAATTTTGCCTCTAATCTCAACTTTAAAGTCGTTGCCGACTCTTTCATAAAGGGGACTAACTAGTTAAGAAGTCGGCGACGAAACTCCACAGACATAGTGAACGGCGCCGACATCTATGTATGCATTTTAGCTGGGGCGGGTAACGGTAAGAAGCCGCGACGGGGCACAGCTGTACAACGCGGGGATGGCATTTTCGTAAATAAAAAGCTAAACGAGGGGGCATTTCGAGAAGCGTAACTAACCGTCCGAGAATCGTAGTACACCCGTAGTATTATTATTACTACCCTCCCACGACACGCACACACACACACGCACATAAACACTCGAGTGGAGCGACGGAGACGAAGAAACCGAGGGCGATCTCAAAACCCTCGTCCCCGATCTCCTCCGCCGTCGCAGCGGCGGAGATCAGCAGTCGCCGTCGCCGGAGAAGATGATGTTCATAAGAGGGATCGCCGGGAAGAGGCGGGCGGGGGCGGCGCCGGTGTACCTGAACGTCTATGACCTCACACCGATCAATGGCTACGCCTACTGGCTAGGGCTCGGAGTGTACCACTCCGGCGTGCAAGGTGAGATCGAGCACTGTACCCGTCGTATTCTTCGGCGATCTAGGGTTTTGGGGGCGTGATCGGGAGCGAGGGTTAGGGTTTGGGTGTGTTTATTGTTTTGTTTTTGGGCGCAGTGCACGGGGTGGAGTACGCGTACGGGGCGCACGAGCACCCGACGACGGGGATCTTCGAGGGGGAGCCGCGGCAGTGCCCGGGGTTCCGGTTCCGGAGGTCGATCCCGATCGGGCGCACGGATCTGGGGCCGCGCGAGGTGCGGGCGCTCATGGAGGAGCTCGCCACGGAGTACACTGGCGACACCTACAACCTCATCTCCAAGAACTGCAACCACTTCTGCGACGACGCGTGCCTCCGCCTCTCCTCCACGCCCATCCCCAAATGGGTCAATCGCCTCGCCAAGATCGGTACGTACGTATTCAAACCCCTAAAGTCGATCTCGATCTCGATCTCGATCTCAATCTCAATCTCGATCTCGATCTCGACTCTTTTCCTCGGATTTTGGGGCGCGATCAGGGTTTCTGTGCAAGTGCGTGTTACCTGTGCACGTAGCGGCGGTGCGGCGGAGGGGGGAGGAGGAGGAGCTGGGAAACGGGGAGAGGGCGAGGCTACGGAGCAACTCCACCAGGAACACCCCCTCCATTGCGGCGGCGCCACCCACCGCCTCCTCCGTGGGCACTCGAAGCGTTCGCAGGATTCGTCGCTCGTTCTCCTCCTCCTCGTCGTCGTCGACGACGAAGACGTCGCTCGTCGGAATCTCCTCCTTTAAACCCTAATCCCACTCCGGCGCCGGCGCCGATTTTTTGAAACCCCTCCCCCACCCAAAAAAATATTCCCATTTTTTTCATTTTTTCAAAAAAAAAATCTATTTTCTTTTTATGTTTTTTTTTTTTTTTTTTTTTTTTTTTTTTTTGTGTGTTCTTCGGATTTGAAACGGTTGGAATTGAATGCGAGCAGGTGCGCTTTGTCTCCCTCAGTACAGCGATAAAAAGGAATTTATTTTTTTTTTTTTTCCAATTTTTTTTAACTATTATTTTTTAATTTTCACAGGGGCGCACGAATTCTTCGGTGGGCCCGGTGTTTGGTGTTTCGCACGCACGTTGGGGGTTGGTGCACGCCGTGTGGACCGGGAGTATATTTACGGTACGCGTGCCCTTTCGTGCTCTTCGCTATAAATATAGTTTTCCTAGACCGCTCTCGTAGACCCGGCTCATCAAAACGCTACACGCGTGATTGATTGATTTGATTAGAAATTAGAAAATCTTCGCCAAATCTCACTTACGTGTAACCATGATAGATTGATTGTGATAATAAATTGATTGATTTGATAAATAAATTTATAAAAATTGCCCAGCGAGTTTGTGACTTGCAAGATAAGAGTTTATAATTAATTTGATACTATATTAATTAAATGATTCATTTTAGGGTTAAAGGAAATATATTTTTACAAAATTTAAATTTTTATATAAAAAATATAGTTAATTATAAATAAAATATTTAATATTGGTTAGCTAGTGAGATAAATTTATTTTTTTATTATTTCAGATATTTTTATATTGTTTAAGCAGTTGAAGTTTTTGGATGACATATTTGTAAAAGTAAAAGTAAAATTAATATTTTATTTTTATTTTTATAAAAAATTAAATTTTGCAGGAATATATATATATATATATATATCAACTATTCGATATGTGCTATTCGATATGTTTATAGAGAGCTGTATAAAATTAACCGATAATTTTATATAATCAAATGTATAGTTCTACTGGGTATAAAAATGATTCAAAAATAATAATCTTAATAATTTTAGATAATCTTAATAATCTTAAAATTGAAAAATAAGACAGAAATAGATGACATATTTTAATTTCGTAGTGATGCTTTGATTATGTTGGACTAAATTTAGATAAAAATATATAAAATTTATTTCAACTCTAATCCATTTAGATTTGACTATCTAATTTTTTTAAAATTTTAATTTTATTATCCGATTTTTTAATTTATTTGATTTAAATCGATTAATATTTTTTATAGCTTTAAAATTTGAATGTATTGTTTATATATTTTTACAAAATCATCAAATCAAATCATTTAAATTGAACGAATTGAAAGATTGTGTAGTAAAAATTATAAATTTACTTATATCTTATAATAATATACATCTTTCAATGTTCTCCAACTTTGTTTGCTGTAAAAATAAAATTATAACTTAATTCAGTGAATTCAAATATCCAAAGATCAATTTTCTATAAGAACATTGATTTTTTTTTTTTTTCTCTCTTTTCTTTTTCTCATATTCGTAGGCACGGAGTTGACCTGGAAATGACACGTTGACTACTTGTGTCATGACGTTGACGAGTTTTCCCTCAAATTTTGAACCGTGTAGGTGGTAGTGGTAGTGGGTCAACCTAACTATGCATTTTAGAGAAGTTGGTGAGAGCGTGGTGGAAATAATATACTTTTTTTTTTTTTTTTTTTTTTTTTTAAAAAAAAAAAAAAAAGTGTTCAAGGTTTCAATTGGGTTGGTGAGGATTTTTCTTTTTATGGACTCTGACTCACTCACTTGCACTCAAATTCTAAATGATGAGAGCAAGAGAAAGATTGAAATATATTGTATTTTCACTTAGTCGATATATGATTTAAAAAATTACACTTAACTATCTTATAGTTTAGTATATATATATATATATATATTGTTTTACTGTAAGAGTTTATCAATTTTTATAATTTTTTATTTTACTATTCTATATGATTAAAAGTAAATAAGTAGTATAATTAAATGAGAGGTATATTGTTATTTTTATTAGCCATAAAACCCAATTTTAGATCAGTTCACCGGTTTACTAGTTCTAACTCAGTGTTCAAAATTCTTTTCGGGCCCCATTACAAATTAAGCGGATCGGGCAACTTAATCTATAAATCCACATTAGTGTTTGCATAAATAAGTACTGGTCCATTCTTGAGCCACAGAGTAACAAAGAAATGGGGCTTAAGAGCCCAGTAATCTTACTTTTTTCGTGACAAATTTGCGTGACAAAATTGTCTGCGAAAATGTTGTTCAAACGAACATTAAGAGCTTGTTTGGATACTTAGAAATATATTTAAAATGATATGGATTAGAGAAAAACAAAAATGTCCCAATACGAGTAAATTTCAAAGCTTCCAAAATGGACTAGGATTTGCATTTGGATTTTATTTGATTTGGGTCCAAAGCAATAACCCCAGAACACCTTTCAAATGATCTGTGATCCAATTGCCCGAATTATCCTTTTCCTAAATCATTCACCAAAAAAAAAAAAAAAAACTAAAAATATTTTAAAAATGGTATGGAGGTTAAATCAGCTATCACTTAATAGAATTTGATAATATGACTTTATTCAGATAATAATATATATAAAAGGAGAGAGAAATGAACAATAATAGCATAAAAATTAAGTGATTTTTTTTTTCATCAAATAAAGTGTCATATTGATGTCCTCTTTTGTTCCTAATTACTTATAAATAGTCACTTTGCGATTTATAAATCTAAAAAAAAAAAAAATGAGCATCACAACCCTAGAAAGAATCTCAATGAAAAAATTTTCATTGGCTTCAGTTTCTCAATCTGCAGTAGTGTGATCTCGAAATGTATTGAACGTTCTATCAAGCGAATTACAATCCTTCTTTTTTGTATGCGGAAATGCACGCATATCTCCTCCGGCGAAGTTCGCCATTTTTTGCGCAATTTAACTCCTCCGGGCGTAGACCAAGAGCGAGAACGCGTCCCCTCTCTGCATCTCTGCATCTTCAGGGCTCGCCCATCCCGCCACCGTTGATGTGCTCGCTATCGACACCGACGATGAAGAGCTAGCCTTCACCAAGCTCTTTTTCCTCCACATACCACTACTATTGTTGCTACAACAACTACAACTCCAATTTTTTCTATCCCTCTTTCTGAAATATATTGGTTCTGTCGAATCTTTGTCTCTTTTGTTAAAATATTCTTCTTCTGTATTAGAATTCTCTTTAGTAGTAGTATCCCCGTCCCGTTCGAACCGGAACACGAAAACCGCATCGCCGGAGTCTCCAAACGCCGGCGCCGGCGCCGGCGCCGCCGTGGCGGCGGTGGCGGTGGCGGTGGCGGAATTGTTGCGGAGGCGGAAAAGCCAATTGTGTAGGTCCCACGAGACGAGAATTCGGTCCCCGCCCTCCGTCGCCGCCGCGGCGGCGCTCCCGCGGAACGTCCACCGCAGCTGCGGCACGTTCAAAACGCAATTCCCATCCACCATTATAAGCATCCCCACCTCTCCCGATCCCCTCCCCCTCCCCTTCTCCTTCTCCTTTGCCTTTGCCTTTGCCTTCGCTTGCTCGGCCTCGCCGAGCTCGATGGCGATCTCCCTCTCCCTACCCCCGAGCCGCGCCGTGGTCCGGTAGGTTCTAGAAGCTCCCGGGCGCCCGATCACCACGTGCTCGCGCCGCGAGATTAGAGTTTGGCGATGGCGATGGCGATGGCGATGGGGGTCGGCAATGGCGGCATCGCCGCGGAGGTCGCCGGCGACGAGGACGACCTCGCCGTCGACGGCGACGGAGACGAAGTACCCTGCGGCGGGCTCCGGCGCGGCGGCTCCGGAGAAGCGCGCCTTCGTGAGGTCCCACGCCAGGTCGACGAAGCGCCGGCGCCGGCGCCGGGCGCGGCGCTTCAGCGCGAAGCGCTTCGATCCACTGCGCTTCCAGAGGAGCCACGGGCGGATGCGGAAGCGTAGGGTTTCCTCCTCCTCCTCCTCGTCCTCCTCCTCTTCCGAGGGGGAGAGGAGGAGGTCGACGCGGAGGGAGAGGCCGAGGCGGGAGCGGGACCACGAGAGCGCGACGATCCCGACGCAGGTCTCGTAGACCGAGGTCACGAGCGCCGCCTCCGCCGCCGGCGCCGCCTCAGCCGCGCCGCCGCGGAAGCACGCCGGAGAAGTGTGCGGCATCGGCGCTAGGGTTTTGGGGTTCGGGGGAGGGGGATCCGAGGGAGTGGAGCTCGATCGAAAAAAAAGGTACGAGTTTTATAATTAATCCAATCGATTACTATTTATTATTATTATTAATAAGAAAGAGAGTTGAAAGTTCAAACCTAAATTATGACTCGTGAGGAGAAGGGTCAAATAATTTATGGATGGCCCCCTGTTGTTCCATAATATTGAGTCTTAGTTCTTAAACTTTTTGCTTCAATATTTTTTAATGATTACATTTTTCTAGTATTTTCAATTTAGGGAGTGTTTGAATTGTCGCAAGTTTAATTATGTCTTAGATCAAATTTATTAGGGTTAAAAATTTTAGCCCTACTATCAATTATAAAAATAAAAAATTTCATCATCAGCTCTATTTGTTTATGGTTGAACTAATTTTTTGTTTTTTATGAATTTGATTTACGACTGTATTATAATTTTACTGATCCAAAATAAAATTTCTAAATATTTTTTTTTTCATAAAATGCTGGTTTTTTTTTTTGAAATATTTGAAATATTATTTTACAGAAGAAAAGATAAAATAGTTTGCTTTATATTTTACAAGAAAAAAGTACCAAAAAAAAAAAAAGTATTCAATTAAAAAACCATTTAGGGACTAACACTCACTAGCATGATAGTACAAGGACTTACCCATAGACATAAGGACAGGTGGTTGGTATGATAGTGCAATCCATTTCTCAGGTAGGTAATAAAATAACAATAATAATAATAAAATAGAGGAAAAAAATTATAGAAATAAACATTCAATTTTTGTATTTATAAAACTAAACTTAAGCAGTGAATCATTCAGAGTTTTTATCAAATATATATATTTTCTACATTCGAACTCTAAAAAATATAAATATTTTAAAAAGTGGTGAATCATTCATCATCGTATAAAACTAATTTTATAAATAAATTTTTTGAATAATTATTTTTATACTTATAGGTATCGTTTGGTAACGGGATATGCCAGAACTAGCTATTCTGGGGATAAGTATAAAGTACGGAACAAGAACGAAAAAGCGTTTGGTTCGGTTCCAGGAATAAGAGATTTTGTGTTTGGTATGAAAATGAGGAATAAGAAGAATAAAGAGGTTGTGATGATGAGAGTGTATTGGGAAGGAAAAAAGAGAGAGGAGAGAGAGGGATTTGTGATGATGAGAGTGTATTGGGAAGGAAAAAAGAGAAAGGAGATAAAGGGATTTGTGATGATGAGACTGTATTGGGAAGAGAAAAAGGAAGGGGGGAGGGGTAGTTTGGTAAAAAAAAAAAAATTATAAAATAATATGTAAGAACTGTTGTTCCAGCTTATTCTGCTTGTACTAGAACTACTGTACCGAATAATTCTTGGTGCGTTTGGTATAATAAGGAGGATAAACCTCTTATTCCCTGTTCTAGCCCCGAAACAAACGGTGCCATAATGTTTTTTAAAGTCTATTAATAAGAAAATTTTGATATAGGAACCAAAGTGGGGGGGGGGGGGGGGGGGGGGGCGCATGGATCCACTGTAGCTGGGTGCCTGGATCCAGATCCATTTTTTGCCTTTTGGAACTCCACTATATGCCAGCATATACTTTGTTGTTATGCAGATCATCATCTTAATGATAATTTAGAGTAATAATTTGGTGCAATAGTGTTGCATTTTTAGGTGTATTTAAACTAGTTGAAGGAACTAAGAACATGGTGGGACATGAAAAACTATTGCCTGGATTTGGCCCACCATAAACTGCATATTGATTTGAAAGTGTCTGATACTGTTTCTCATCAGATATGGCCTGATAAGTAATTCATTATCAATACATAACACATCAGCACTGTACTAATCTTAAGTCATCAGCATTTAAAGATTTTAACAGGTTGGAAATTGTTTATTGTCTGATTAATACACGTTCCAGCCGTCCTGCTACTATGCTATCAATAGCACTAAGTATTTACTTCAGAAAAAAAGTTTTTTTTTTTTTTTTTTTTTAATTCAGAAGAAAAGTACAGGTACCTTTATTAGGAAATGTGTAAATGGGTGTTTATTAGGTGGATTTTCTAGGATTCTATTTTGAAAATATGAGGAAATAAGGTCAAAGTTGGTGTTGAGTTTGGCATGAAAAGGATTGAACTTTGAAAGGTCAACACAATTTGATCAAGTTTTGGAGATCAAATCATGTGGATTTGACCTATATATATATGGTCCACAACTACTAGGTACTTACTTGGAATAGATGTTTTGGAAATAAATTGTCTTTGGTGAATAAATTCCAACCACTTGGGGCTAAATGCATCATACTAAAAATGATAACTAATCAAAAGGAATTGATGTATTTCCCGCTATTATTTGTGTTGCGAAAGGAGATGCATTAAATTTAAATTTGCTCTGAGTATATTAAATTTTCTAGTAAAAAATGATCTAGATATTGATTCGAGTATCAAAAATTAAACTATAGCTATATATTAACATAACTGCTAGTATAATTGGTAGGTAGTTTATTTTTATTCTAGGACTTAGGGACTGCTTAAAGGAATTACTGACAATAGCGAATCGGAGGCTCCTCAATAAAGCATCGTTGGAGAGCTCCCACCGAAGTTTTATCCGACTACAATAACCACCTTTTCAATCCAAAATGCAACTATAGGGGGACATAAAGTTGAATGAAGCACTATGCATTATTTTTTGAGAAAAATACAGCATGCTGCCGCTTCATTCATGGTGAAGATGAACTAAGCAACTGGGCAGCCGGAATCCGCAGAAAAGCAGCCGGGCCAAAAAAAAAAAAAAAAAGAAAAAAAAGAAAAAAAAGAAAGAGCACTATGCATTATTAAACCAATAAAAAGAGCACCCTTTCCTACTTAGCTAGTGCTTATACTCTTCTTGGCATATGTAGAATATAATTGACCTCTCAATGTATCATGATAAAACCTAGGTTTTGGCACACACACACACAAACACACAAACAAAAATTGACTTGTTGATTGATGAGAGAGTTTGACTTTGTGGGGTGTTGTGTTTGGCACCAATCTCCACTTTGATTGCTCTAGTAAATCTCAATCTCTAATTTATTATGATTAATATTGGTGGTCAACCAAGAAGAGCAAGCCAATCTACACTTGTTCTCTTTGGAAAAGGAAAGTAGTACCATTATCAGATTCAGTAAATTTGGTCAAATTCATTCAGCTATGAAAAAGTATCCATTTTTTTGGTAGTCACCACATGGATTGGCCTCTCAAATGGATTGCTCTTTTTATTTCCATTGTTTCTTTAATGTAGGCATCAAAGATAACCCATGTTGAGCTTAGGAAAGAAGTGACATAAAGGGACTCAACACTCCAAACAAGAACACCTAACCCTAAATAAAGAAGCAACCCATGTGCTGAGGATTCCTCACTGGGTCCAACTCAAACTATGCTACCAAATCCAACCTGGCTTATATATGGTTTTTGGTGAAACATATATAACCTCTTCACTGGCATCTGATCTGAACTACTGATCTAACAGTGTTCATCACTTCGGTACCGTTTGGTAACGGGATAAGCTAGAATTAGCTATTCTGGGGATATGTATAAAGTACGAAACAAGAGCGAAAAAGCGTTTGGTTCGGTTCCAGGGATAAGAGATTTTGTGTTTGGTATGAGAATGGGAAATAAGAGCGAAAAAGCGTTTGGTTCGGTTCCAGGGATAAGAGATTTTGTGTTTGGTATGAGAATGGGGAATAAGAAGAATAAAGAGGTTGTGATGATGAGAGTATATTGGAAAGGAAAAGAGAGAGGAGAGAGAGGGATTTGTGATGATGAGAGTGTATTGGGAAGAAAAAAAGAGAAAGGAGAGAGAGGGATTTGTGATGATGAGAGTATATTGGGAAGAGAGAAAGGAGGGGAGGAGGAGTAGTTTGGTAAAAAAAAAAAAATATAAAATAATAGGTAAGAACTGTTGTTCCAGCTTATTCTGCTTGTACTAGAACTACTATACCAAATAATTCTTGATGCGTTTGGTAGAATAAGAAGGATAAACCTCTTATTCCCTGTTCTAGTCCCGAAACAAACGGTAGCGAATCCCTCCCTTCCCTTCCTAGAAAACTTTAAAAAATGAAAAAGGAAGAGACAAAAAAAAAAAAAAGAAGATAATGGAATAAATCCTGTGAAATTTTATTGAGAAATAATCTCCTGCTTTGCTCAGTATACTTTTGTACTGTTTTTAATTAGATTGATGCTTTTTTTTTCCAATAACATGATATCAAAATAGCTCTTTTGTGAGGTTAGCTCTTGCTTTAAGCTTGTCCTTAAAAAAAAAAAAATCAATTATTGCTGAGATTTTGAAGTAAGCTTCAGGTTACAGCTTGGCCCCCATTGATCTGATCTGAGTGTCAGAGATTGATTGCCTACTGATATTATTCCACAGCATGTTCAAAAGATTCCCAAATAAGAGAAGCTGTTACAAAGCATGTCAGGTTATAGTGCTTTTTGGCTTTCTCTAACTTCACCCTGTTCTTAAATCCTGGCATCCAAGGGCCTTTTTAATGTATTTGTTCATGTAGCAACTAAGCATTAACTTCACACTCAAAAAAAAGGTCATGAGTTTGAGTCCTGTCAGTGAAAAGTTATACCAATGAAACCCTAATTTTCCTAATGCAGTTTTACGCGGTTTCATGATGTATTTCGCCATGATGTAGTATACAGTACTGATTGATGAAGTGTCGGTTGTTATCGTGCGCATTATTATACTACAAAATATCCAAAGCTGTTCCTCTCTGTAGCAAAAGCTGGAGCACCACAGTTGAGCCTTCCATGTTGATCCTTTTCATGCAATATGCTTTTTTTTTTTTTTTTTTTTTTCCTGAAACTCAAACAGTGGAAAAATATTATTTATTTTTTCCTTTAAAGTTTGAAGTTATTCATATTTCTCTGATTTGTTACCGTTAGTTTACTATTTATTTTTTAACAGAATATAAGAAAAATATCAATTTTGTTATTTCAAATATTAGAATAGTGTAAAAATATCTAAAAGATAAATAAATAAATTTACCTCACTAACTAACCAACATTAAATATAAGGGACATTGATTTTAAAAAATAAATATAAAAAATTAAATTTTATAGAAATATATCTGCTATTTATTCGATATATTTAAAGGGCATTGTATGAAATTAGCCCTTAAAAAAAAAAAACTTTTGTGGGCCTGATATCTACTGGGCTTAAATATCCTGGGCCGGCCCAAATGTGGCCTTTACTTTTAGCCTGATTGGGGTTTCGATCCATTCCCCGAACTATAAAACTCTCTCCAAATCTCATCATCTTGTACTAGGGTTTCCTCTCGAGCTCAGCTAGGGTTCCCCTCCGTGGTCGACGAAGAGCTCCAAATCCCCACAACAATGGTATAGATCTCTCTCAATTGAGGTTTCATGAGCTCTAAATCGATGCTAATCTCTCCTCTTCTTGTTGTTCGATCTCCCCCATAGCCGTCGCACAAGACGTTCAGGATCAAGAAGAAGCTGGCGAAGAAGATGAGGCAGAACCGCCCCATCCCGCACTGGATCCGCATGAGGACCGATAACACCATCAGGTGATCTCTCATTCGGTGTCGATGTCCTCGTTGCGCTCCGTGTTTTGATCTCTATGCTGATGTGTCTTTGTTGAAACCCTAGGTACAATGCCAAGCGCAGGCACTGGCGCCGCACGAAGCTAGGGTTTTGAGGCTGGTCGCTTTCTCTAGGGTTTCGTCTCCTTTGATTCTCTTCATGAATTCTCCATTGTGGGAGAAAGTATTGGATTTTTATTCTGCTTTTGGAATTGGGTAAGGTGCTGCAGTAGTAGTGTCTTTGACTCCTAATTGCTTATCTATAAATCTCTCTTGCTATGTGATTTTGGTAAATTTGCTGGGCTTTTTTTGCTATATATTAATCCTGCCTAGTGCCTACTGATGCATGATTCTCAATTTTGTTGTTCTTGGATTATTTTGATGTATTCATGTGTGGAATGAATGGCCATTAACTTCCTTGCCTGAGTACAAATGTATTAGTTTTAAGAGATAATTGCATGTGTACCCCTGAAATCTGAAGAAATATCTGATTTATCCCTCTTATTTTTTTTCTTTCCAATATATCCTTCATACGTTCCAACGTTATTAAAAATACTCCTACCGTTTTCCTTTGTTAAGTTAATTAGGGTTAAATTAGAGTTAAATAATAATCGGAGTTGAAAACTATTAGATATACTTATTTTGTCCCTATCTATCAAAATTATTGAAAATTTTAAAGGTACATAAGAAAAGTTGGTTATGGTAGAAGGGTATATTTGAAAGGGCAAAATGGTAATTTCACACCGATAACGACAGCTCCACAGAGTTTAACTTCAGAGGTATTTTAGAAAGAAGTTGGAACGTAAGAAGGGTAGTTTTAATATTAGCTTTCTAAGAGGGGTAAATCTAAAAACAGAAAAATTTTTAAGAGTATATAAGAAATTGTCCCTAGTTTTAATTATGGAAAGATGTTCTGAGACCCTGTAAACTTTATCCTGTGTGCGGCCCAACATTTAATTTTGGCAATTAGATTTTCTAAACTTTAGTTCAATACGAACTTTTAATTTTGGCAATTAAGTTATTAGTTACAGCTCTTTTGATCGCATGTCTTGATCATAATCTTGTAATATCAAGAAACCTATTTTTTCTCTTTCGATTTTGATAGTTAAGCATGAGGATTGAAGAAGAGTAGGGTGAATTGCTGCTGGATTCTGATGATTTTTTTTAGTAAACATATTAGAATAGTAGGAATTTATTTCTATGTGTTTAGAAGCTTTACAAGAATATATGCAAGATATAGGTGGCCAAAATGGTTGGATAATTAGTAACTTCAATTGAGGAGAGGAGCCTATTAAAGTGTTTGATAATGTTTAGGATGTCTATTGTCAAAATTGAAAGGTTAGAGATGTGTGTATAAAAGAGCTAGAGTTTATAGAGTTTTTTTGTTCATTTTTTCCTTTCAAGTAGGGAGTTGTAGGAAAGGCCTATTAACTCAGTTAGGGTAGCAAAGATGGTGAGATTGGGAGGGGCTTGTTGGCCTGGCCAGAGCTGCTAAGTATTCTTTGGAGAAACAGCTTCGAGCTGCAAAAGAAGTGGAAACTTCAAGTCAGATCATCTGCTTTAAGAGGTTGAAGCTTATTTCGGGTTCACACCATTGCAAATCTTCAAAAAAGTTGTTATTGAAATGCTGCGGTTGCTATGTTTAGTAGGAGGTACAGGTATAGGTGCAACAGAGTAGAAACATTCTGAGTTTAGCAGGTGCAACAGAGTAGAAACATTCTGAGTTTAGCTGCGAGTCTGAGGTATATTTAGTAGGAGGTACAGGTGTAGGTGCAACAGTAGAAAGAGTAGAAACATTCTGTTTAGTAGGAGGTACAGGTGTAGGTGCAACAGTAGAAAGAGTAGAAACATTCTGAGCCAAGTGCAACAGTAGAAAGAGTAGAAACATTTTGTTTAGTAGGAGGTACAGGTGTAGGTACAACAGTAGAAAGAGTAGAAACATTTTGAGTTTGGCTGCGAGTCTGAGATCTGACTGCGAGTCTGAGATCGATGTACCACATGCTGAATAACATCATCAAGTGCAGTTTCATTGTCATTCTCGGCAGAATCCAAGATAGCAGAAACTAACCCAAATGTGGTGAGCTAGAATTTCATTTAGTTCTGCCACCTTCTAAAGTTGCGACCATCAAAAGTAAACATCTTCGCCGAATACGAGTCCTCCATCAATATGAAGAGTAAAGAAGCTATTTGCTCAGATATCATGACCAAGTAGTTTTGGGGAGTTTCAGTACCAATGGATTTGCCAGTGTTGATAGGAGGTCTAGTGTCAACTAATAGCAATACACATAATTTGGCAGCCACTATTGTCCTAGCTCAAAGGTATTTTAGACAACCAGATTCTTTTGATGGAAAACTGCAAGATGGGGTGAAGAGAGGAAAGGCATTATTGGAAGAGCTGCAAGCAAACAACAGTTCTGGAGAAGTTAATGCAACTTTTTAACTCTATTAAAGAAATCCACTTTTCTGATTCAACCCAAAACTTGTGTCTTCTTCTTCCAAGAAGTGAATTCAGTAGGTATTACACTCTCATCACATGAAACCACAGCTTGAGCAGTCAGCTTCCCCACCAAGCCATGATACAAAAGCCCTCTCGAGCCAAGCCCCCCAACCAACCAATACAAGCAGTCACCTGCGTCCCCTATCATGTAGTTCAAACTCCCCAAAAGTGGTAGTGAACCATATGGAGTCACCGGCGGCATGGCCCTCAGCCCAGCCCTTGCCCCGGTGATACCCCATCTCCTTATCTCTGGATAGACAGCTGAAGCTTTTGGAAGAAGCTCTTCCATTGTTCTACGAGCTTCCTCTTCGGGGGCGTTCGATGTGTAATTTTTCGATTCCCAATCCCATGTCGACCCCAACGAGACAGAACGTGGCCCTTGGAACGCAAGCCATGCATCGGAGAGAATTGAGGGGCTTTGGTCACCATACTCTCCTCTGCAGGAAAAACAATCTTGTGTCAGGAACTTTTGTTCTCAACTGCAACAATGCGCACAAATGAATATCGCGTGTGACCTAGGAATTTTCCATGCCTATTAGGACTAGCTATTGACCTGGGCAAGCACAAAACACTTAGGGCGAGGCGTACTCAGTAGAAATAGACCCTCACTAAGAAAATGGATCAGGTCTTGGCTCATTTTATAGGCCAGATTCACGCCTAATGAAGATGGAGCGGCACATACTGTGTATCCGTCGGCAATTGAAGTTCTGCAATAACTCCCCTACAGGTTCTCAGAGGGAGCTTTCCTGCGAGCTCCGGAAGCATGTCCGCTTTAGCACCGAGGCAGATGATCATTGCATCATACTCATCTGGGCATCGTCAAACGAGTTTTTAATTTCGAACATTTCTCAAGAGAAGAGAAAAGATAAAAGAAAAAAAAAAAAACAGAAAACTAGCATGTCTTGTCTTACCATCCTACCTAAAGCAAGATTGCCATCATGCAGATTATACTTTCAGAATATCATCAAATTACCTGCTAACTGATGGAGGCTTTTAATAGACTCCCTGAACAAATTGAGCTCTCTTTCTTCACAGTTGTTTGATGCAGAACTTTCATCTGCTAGATTTCGGCATGCAAGAAACAATGCCTGCAGAATAAGGTGAGAATGTCTTTTCTTTTCATCATCGTTTGTTATAAGCGACGAGCGTAGTACAAACTCAATATAATAATGTAAGAGTAGAGGGAAATGCACCTTAAGGTATCTCTTAGGATGGATGTTCACAGCATGGGGCATATATACGGCAAAATTGAACGGAACGCGCAATCCTGGTACAAGAGATTGAGCAGCTTCCCTATCTAGAGCTTCCAGATTGCAACAGTGAAGGCTACTCTGAGTATTCTAATCACTCGAGTATGCAATAAATCAATCAAAACTTACATACGCAAAAAAAAAGTGTATAGGCATTACATCCAGACACTTAAGTTCGCCATAGGTACCTCCATTAAAATATCAACATTTTTCTCGCTTGTCGCCGGTCTCAATACGCCCCTGAAAGAAGAACATAAGCCGCCATTATAGCATCAGGTACCTTCATTGTGAACAGTTTTTTACTTAATCTAAGAGTAGATTGAAAATTCCATTCAGCTTGTTTGGAGGAGAAATATAATTGCCTTCTGCAAACAATAGTTCCATCAAACTTGGATGTAGACTCTTGAATGATCTGATCGGAACCTGTCGCTCCATTCACTCGTTCTGCGACGCTTAACAGTTGTAGACATTCTTTCCAGCATTCAGCACCTTTCCAAAGAAGCTTAGCTGAAATTAGAAAGTCCAAGTTAACCCAAGCACATGCCACTCTCAAGTGTTGAAGCTACTACATATATTCTTAATCACTTTGGGCAATTCTTCTACATAAATGTGATGATGTAGATGTTATTTTCAAATAATCTGCAAAAATGGAGACCTTTAGGGGAGTAAGGATGAAGAAGTCCTCCGGAAACGCCGGAAGCACCTCCACCTATCCCATTTTCATCAAATATGTCAACACGGATTCGGGTCTCTTTCGGACTATGCTGCGTAAAAAGGTTAATATGTCATAAAATATTCGCAAATGGAGTACAAGATTCCTACAAACATGTAAATTGTGTATGCTCCTCCGGTTCCGAAAGGAGGAGAGCATCTTATTAAGAAGTGCTTTGAACTGATAAAGAGGATCAAAGTAAGCATGTTGCTTAGTGTATTCGCACAACTTGCTCTAAACATCTAATCATAAATTCAAAGGCCCGTTGGGGATTGCCTCTAGTGACGGCGCAAAGTCGGCAAAAGAGTTATGCGGACAAAAAGCGGCGCGACCTAGAATTTAAGGTGGGGGATTCTATTGAGCGAGGGTGACCTCTCCCCTTATCTTTTGCTTTTCCTTAGAAGCATGTTAATAGAGTGGCTAGGATTGTATTTTCATGCTTATGTAGAAGTGATTTTTGGCAGAATCGCCGCACAGTTGCGTTGGTGAGGCCCAGAGTAGGCTTCAAGATGCGGGGAAACTTAAACCGTTCCTTTCGGGTCTTGACGGTCTCGTTCAACAGAAGTGTTATTTGAGTAAAACTGCTTGAACCTTCAAACGGGACTTCTACTTTAGGCCTCCGAAGCTCTTCCGCGGAGAGAAGTGATCCAAGAAGCTGATAAATAGGTACACCAATTGTTCTAATATGCATAGGACAAGCATGCAACAAGTAATGGAACAAAAATAGGATTTTAATGAGATGGCCCTTCCATTTTATAACATTTTCCTCAACATAATCAACTCACAATTATAACTAAACTAAAAGGAATAGGTATCTACAAGAAGGATAAGAGAAACAAGGTAGAAACAACAAGAACAACAACAATAACAACAACAACAACAACAATAACAACAACAACAACAACAATAACAACAACAACCAAACTATTTCGATCTAACAAGTTCAAATAAATTGGAGGAACACAAAACAAGAGAAAGAAGAATAATGGAAAGGAAAAGGATCGGTGACCTTGAGAAGATGCCAAGCGACGGATAACCCGGCGAATCCGGCTCCGAGGATCGCGTACCTGGAGGAGCGCTTGCTCCTCCCGAGAGCAAGTGTAGCAGTAGTAGAGAAGGAGCTCGAGGAGCTGCTTCGTCTTCTTCTTCCTAGGGATTCAGCTCTGGGTGGAAGAGGATGCGTGCTCCTAGGGTTAGGGTTAGGGTTAGGGTTTGGGAGCGGGGGACGAAGGGAAGGGAGAAGGTGGAGGTTCGGCGCCATTGAGGGTAACGATTTAGGAGAGGGGCTTATCGAATTTGGGTACTATCGAATATGGAGGTGCCAAACTCATTTGGGCCCACTTTTACCCGGCCCGTTTAAAGCCTATTATATGCCCCAAATAACGATTTTTTTTTTTTTTTTTATAAATAATCTTATTAAATTTTATAATTTTAAAAATAGTTTTCTATAAAAAAATTTGTAAATATAATTTTAAGTGAATCTGATTCACGTTTTTAAAAAATTACATAAATAAAAGTAAAAGCTGTTAATCATTCACCGATATTAATTAGAATTATTTATAAAAAATATAGTTGAAACAAAAAAAATATCATAACCGACTTATTACAATATATATCATATCAAAATGCGATATTATTTACGAAAATAAATAAAATAATATTTTGTCGTACTTTTTCATTGTAATATATATCATAACAAAATGCGATATTACTTACGAAAACAAACAAAATAATTTTTTCTCAATATATACCATACCAAAGCAGTATATATCATAACAAAATACGATATTATTTACGAAAATAAACAAAATAATATTTTGTCATATTTTGTCGAAATTTCTTTTTTATCGTACTTTCTCATCGCAATATATCATAACAGAATATAATATTATTTGCAAAAACAAACAAAATAATTTTCTAACGTAATTTCTTATCACAATATATATTATAAAAGAATGCAATATTATTTATGAAAACAAATAATTTTCTATCGGTACTTTTTCACCAGCACGTAATCTTTTTGTAATCACAATATATATCAAAACAAACACACGTAATTTTTCTGTAATCGCAATACATATCATAATAATACGACATTATATATGAAACAAACATTATATTTTCTAGCTTCGTACAATTTTTTTTTTAATCCAAACAACATATTGCAATCCAAACAACTTACCAAACAACTTAAATCCCCAAATAACTCTCCTTTTGTTATGAAGAGAAAAACAAAGTAGAGAAAACGCTTCTTTGTTGTTTGGATTGAAGAAAGAAAGAAAATAAAAATATAATAATAATATATTCATTCAAAAGTCCTAATCGTTAGAATAGTCAAAAAATATCCAAAAAAATAAAAAAAAAATAAATTTATCTTACAAATTAATTAAAATTAAATATTTAATTTATTATTAAATATATTTTTCTAATGAACATTAATAATAGGAATAAAGATAAAACTTTTCGTGAAGGGATAAATATACGAACAACTTAAAACTCTTTATAAGGTGTAGGTCAATCGCGAGGTGTAGGTCAATCGCGCATATCCTAGAAATAACAGTAGTAGTATCCAACGTCCGAATTCCATCATTCACATGTACCGAAGATGATGGAACAAAGTTTTCTTTAAATTGAAATCTTAGCATTTTGTTAGATTTATAGTTGAATTTTAATTGGATTAAGATTAATATTTAAATTTATTGAAGATAAATTTATTTAGATTTAAATATTAATTAGTCTATGATGCACAGATGCGTTCAAGAAGAAAAATCTTTTAGATTTATAGAAGACGAGACAGAAGTAAGAGAGATTTATAAAGAGGACTCGAGTTGAAACTACTTTATTATAAAATCTTTTAGATTTATAGAAGACGAGACAGAAGTAAGAGAGATTTATAAAGAGGACTCGAGTTGAAACTACTTTATTATAAAAAAAGAGTCGGTATAATTTTTTACTTAGTTAATGAATCTTATTTCATCAATATTTTATATTTTATTATTATTATTTTTTTAATGATGGTGTCGGTTTCATGAATTTATGGTAAAAATTTGATTTGATATTTTTGTCGTAGAATTTCAACACGAGTCCTTATTGTAATGAATTGCGAATTCATAAAATTTGGTAGAGTACCGGATTCCCAATAAAAAAATATAAGGTAATTTTCTATACAATTTATTAATATTTTTTTAAAGTTAAAATTTTTTTTTTAACTTGCCTAAACTATGTACTATTTTGATTTGGTTATTCAATTTTTAAAAATTTTGATTTTAAAGCAAACATATTTATATTGTAATAAAAAATATGATCGATATAATGCAAATAATCATACAATTCAAAAAGAGAGATACACGTACAAATAGTTGGTTCGGAGAACCGTGCATTTCGTTTAATCGATAGTGTCATTTTGCAACATAACCCAAATAGTTTTTATATTTGCAACAACTGACACATTATTTGTTTATTACTGAAATAAATTTAGTTGGAAAGATAAAACAACTAAACTAGAATTCGGGGTCTGGAGTATCAATCACCAAGTCTTTTACCCAACCTTTTGCCACTATAACCTTTTGCCACTATAAAAATTTTCAAAATTTGATTCTTAATGCTAAGATTAATATTGGGTTGTTTTGTATTAGATCATTTTTATTTATTTTTTTTTTGACGGTTATTACTAATGTTTTAGTTTATATTTAAGTAAAAAAATTATAAATGATTAATTAAAATTTATATTTATTTAAGTGGAAGTTTTTTTATATACTTTTTGTTTTTTTTTTTTATCGTTGTCTAACTGCTATTGTCATATAAGGAAAGAAAAGAAAATTGATATTTTTGAAATTTGAAAAAAAAAAAAACAACAACACCAACCCAAAAAATAAAAAAAAAATAAAAAAAAAAAAAAAAAAAAAAAAAAAAAAAAAAAAAAAAAATTGCCAGCCTTCTCATTGGAGCACATATATACCACTCATCAAAAAAGAAAGATATATAGCTAGGGTTCGAAGTTAGGTCACCGTTCAAATTCTTATGTATGATAAACAATTAACATATAGTGGATTAATTTATCTTACATAATTAATACATGCATATATGGATCCTCTTGTCCTAGAAAAGCACCATTAATTTGTTCATATATATATATATATATATATATATATATATATATATATATATATATATATACTTAATTAACTCTTTTTTTCTTAGTTCAAATATATAATATGAACACTTATTAATCTTGGAATAAAAAGTATGATAATATATATAGTAGAATCCTAATGCAAATAAAACAAAATATGAATCGGACACGATTGAGCCTTCAAAAGTATTGTTGTTTGTGTGTTCTTCAATTTAAACTAAAGCTCCATTTGAATACATCTAAAAACGTAGTATAGTTAAACTATACTATACTCGTAGAAATATTATCTTATAAAGTATTTGGTATACAAAAAAAAAAAAAAAAAAATTAAACTATACTCTAAAAAATAGAGTAAAATAATAATCCACTATAAATAAAAAAAAATCAGGAGAATAAAGTGTTCATTATAGTAAAGTACTGTATCTTTGATATACAAGATGTAATTCTATAAATTCAAAATGTATGTGCAATTTCTCTCGTTCTCTCTATAAACTAAACCAAACCAAAAAAGAATAAAAAAGAATCTAAGTTAGAGTTTGGTTAGATTCAAAATCTATTTACAAGATTTGTATTCATAATTCTCCAAAACGAGTGCATCCACTATCTATAAAGAAGTAAAGAACCAAAGAATTGTTTTTCTAAGCCAAAATTCAAAAACTAAGTGACAAAATCTATATTTATTGAAAGACATACTAACTATTCCAAGATAAATTTCTAAATGACTTGCCAGAAGTTATGTCAGTCTTCAGGTGTTGTCCTGAAAATTCGAGGCATCGAGGCTACTCGAGGAATTTGAGTAAGTAATTCCCCATAAGATTCTTCTTCTTCTTTAGGGGTCGTTGTACTCGTCTCATCGATATTCGTTGTCTCGGGGGTTGAGGTAGGGTCTTGAATTAGATGATGAAGCTCATCAACCATAGCCGTGACAAGCGTCTCGTCGAAGGCCATTTGAACATCTTGGGTATCATCAAGAAGGCACTGAATAGTAAAGTCCATCATTTCATTGTTTGAAGATGGATCGCCCGAGTCCGTTTGTTCATAAATGAAATGATTGTTTTGATTCGCGAAATCGTCCGGCTGTACTGATCCTTGAAGCCAATTCACATTATATTGGCCCGAAAAGTTAGGATTCGACGAATATTGCATTTCACCGAAAGTATTTCCATCGACGGTTTGGGTATTTGTTGCGGAAAAAAGAGGCAGTCCTGAGGAAATCAAAGTACTTAGAATGAAAATAGTCAGTGATCGTCGTTGTTCGCATATGAGGCAATTAAGCGGCTCAAATACTTCTATAAAAGCAAGAATACATACTTCATATTCTTAATAATACGAAATATTGGAGATTGTATTCTAATTTGGCAAATACCAATAACACTAGTCATGATAAATGAAGTTCAGCTGCAAGTATACTAAAACTAAGACATTTGATATTGACATTTTCACTTTCACATTGGAGAAGCCAAGTAAACATTACCTGATGGTAGTGGAGTAATTTCTTGTGAGACAAATCCTGATGCCTCTCCAAGATCAGTTCCAGTTGGAAGCATTGAAGAAGTGTTTCCAAACTCAGGATCAGCTAAGATAGAGGTGTGCACATAATAGTTATTCAGAATGTTAGGATCACTGCATATCTGCGTCTCAACTTGATCCTCAAAAATGAGGGGTTGCAGTTCAGCAGGAGAATCCAATATGGTAGCTGGTTGTTGGCTTAGCAAATTAAGCTGTCGATCGTATTGGATAAGCTTCTTAAAGTTCTTGCTTAACAAGCCCGAGGGGCATTCTAGAAAATGCTTCCTGCATGCAAGGATTTAAAAACTCACCAGTTACACAAACAAATTCATAAAGAAAAAGATAAAGAAATGCTCGTATTGTCCGATCAGATAAAAAATCCATAAGGAATCAAAAGAATAGGAGTAACTGACAGACATCAAATATGACAACAAAATATAAATATACCTATACGTGCTTGCACGTCCGCCGGTAAAATCTGCCATATTCTGCCATATGGTGTGCTTTCTAGGTTGAGGATCAATTTCTCCAAAGAAGAGAGGACGTCTCGCCAACTGAGAAAGGCAATCAAATATTATTAGAACGTAAAATTTATTAAAGTATTCAAATACTAGATATTGTCTTTTATAAAATATTACCACTACGCCCAAGGTTCCAAGTCGATCTTCAGGGCAAGTTGCTTTGATAGCAGAAATATCAGACCACTGCATTTCTATCTTCTTCTTTAGACCGCCACTGTCGAGTACTTCCCATACAAGCTTACGCTTTGCAAAGTAGATTTTCGCCACCAAATCTCCCTCGTATATTGATGAAAACTGCTCATAGTACAACAATTCACTGCATTATAAGCTAACCACTACAAAGATTCCCAAGTGACATAAGATTTCTGATGATCTAGAACGCTCGATTCAAATATCGCGAGTGGCCATAAAGAGATGACACAGTTTCCTAGAGTCACACCTATATATAACATAAAACATGTATCAATTAAATGGACTTAAAAGGTGTTCGAATGCAGATTTTCTCACCGACCAATCCCCGATCGTCAATCTTTTCGCGGGGAAATTTGAAGCTTTCAACTTTTTGGTGTTTCCGTCGGCTAACACCGCTTTTCCCTTCTCCCTGTTTGCTTGACCCTCAAAGCTCCTCTGACTCAAATCCAAAGTGCTGTTTCCATCGGCTAACACCGCTTTTCCCTTCTCCTGATTTGCTTGACCATCAAAGCCCCTCTGAATCACATCCAATAGCGATCGATTCTTCGTAAGGCTTAGGCCTAACGAGCTAGATACATTGCGCGTATCCTGGAAATAACAGTATTAGTATCCAATGTCCAAATTCCATCATTCACATGCATCGTCGAAAACAATAACAGAATTTACCAATAGAACATATAGTCTTTGGAATCAGATCTTGATCATACAAATAAAACTTATACATTGAAGAAAACATATGGCGAAGATGGAACAAAGTTTTCTTCAAATTGAAATGTTAAGATCTTGTTAGATTTGTAATTGAATCTAGATTAAGATTAATATTTAAATCTATTGGAGATAGATTTATTTAGATTTAAATATTGTTGGAAAAATTCGGTACTCGCCCCGGTACCAGATTCTCTGAATCCGCAACCCGCTTCGATACCGCAATCCGCTCTGGTACCGTTTAGAGTTAGGATTCCGCAGCGGAAACATCAAATCAAATTTTTATCATAAACCCGTCCTCTCAACAAAACTGGAACCAATACAACCACAAAGAGAAGAAAAACCAATACAAGGAAATATACGGGTGAAATAAGATTTATTAACCAAGAGAAAAATTACACCAATTACACAGACTTTTCTTCTACAATAGAGTAGCTTCAACCCTAGCCCTCCTCCTAAATCTCTCTCACCCTTCTCTCGTCTTCTATAAACCTAGAAGACTTCTCTCTTTTCTCTCTTTTTTCTCTCGTCTTCTTTAAACCTAGAAGACTATGGCTCTCTTTTTTCTCTCGTCTTCTATAAACCTAGAAGACTATGGGTGTGGCTAAATCATAGCCCCCACCACCTCCTTGGTGACTATGGGTGTGGCTAAGGTGACTATGGGTGTGGCTAAATCCTAGCCCCCACCACCTCCTTGGTGTTACCATCACCATAGGTATGGATACCACTATATGCAGGGACGAAGCCATAGTAGGGCCCAAGGTGGCCATGGCCCCCCTCAATATTTTAATATTACTCAATAGTACTTGATACTAATTTATCTCTTTTTTTCTTTTAGATAATAATGACCCCCCTCAACTTTTTAATATTTATTTTCGTGCCAACATAATTTTCTTTATTTTTTATTTATATATATTTTAAATAGATGAAAATATATTAGGAGTCTCGTACTTACAAGTTATTTGAAATACATATCTTAACTCCAAATTTTTTATTTCATATTTTTTTAATTTCTAACTATTTTTTGTAAGCTATTTTATTTAACTAAATAAAATATTATACTAAATTTAATAGATATTTTAGCTAAATTCATTAATCTAATTGAATTATGGTTATATTTAGTAAAATTTTTAGTTATTTGAATAAAATAATATAAATAAAATAATTAAATATTAAATATTTTTAAATTAAAAAAATTTAATATTTTTATATTAATTATTTAATTAATAATTTTTAAAAAAAAATTTGATGATGTACTAAAATTTTTATTTGAATATATTTTGGCCCCCTGGCTTCGTCCCTGACTATATGGCTCCATGGGTATTACCACCACCGTTAGTATAACCACCGGCTCTATGGGTGTGATCACGTTAACACCACATTAAAATAATAACACATGTGCTATATTTATAGCTTACATCAAAAGCTATCCAAATCCTAGTCTAAATAGATTTTTATTCTAATTAATATTTAAATCTCAACAAACTTATCTCTTTAAGATTTAAATATTAATCTTAATCCAACTAGGATTCAACTACAAATATAATCAAATCCTAACAAATATTAATTAGAAAAAAAAAAAAATCTACTTAGACTAGTGTTGGTGGTGGTGGTATGATTTAGCCATACCCATATTGTATAGTCAAGATATTCATAATTTTGAATGTTTTTTTTTTTAATTAATGAATCTTTTTATGATGCCGTTGTTTTCTAAAAACAAATTTAAGCGAATTGATTATTCAATTTTTCAAAATTTTGATTTTAAAACAACCTTATCCTTCCAGTATTAATAAAAACCGTGGTCGATATCATGTAAATAATCGTACAATTCAAAGAGAGAGATACACATACAAATAGTTGGTTCGGAGATTCACGCACTTTGATTAATCGATCACCGGCCTTCGTCTCCGGCCGCAGCGGTGGTATTGTGGCCGAGGCGAGGTTCTTGTTGTCTTGGTCCATTAGAAACCCTAGGACGAAGACGAAGAAAGCTCGGAAGCAACGAGATGAGAGAATGCGAGGGTTTTTTACTTCGGTGTGGAAAAGAAAAAAAAAAAAAAAAAAAAAAGAAGAAGAAGAAGAAAGAGAGAGGAGGTTTTGACCGATAATTGAATAGAAAGAATTTATAGGAAGGAAAAAAAAAAAGAGATAATTTTGCAAGTCCAAATAGTTTTCATATTATCGGTACGGATCGGGTACGGATAAAATTTTCCGTTTCTGCCGTTAATATCCGTTAATATCCCCGAATCACCCGCCCCCTCTTTTCTCTCCCTTTCACTTCCCTTTTTCGACTGGAGCGATCCCTCCTCCTCTCCCTCTCCCTCTCTCTCTCTCTCTCTCTCTCTCTCTCGATCTCGTGATCTCGCGATCTCGCGATATCGCGATCTTCGATTCAATGGCTTCTACAGCTCTCTCATCGCCCTCGCCCTCCGCGGTGGATCTCCGCGGACGATCTCCGGTACCATTTTCTTCAAATTTTCATTTCTCGATTTGTTTCCGCAGTGTTCGGGGTTTTGGATTGAGTTCTTGCGGTTTTGTAGATGATCGGAGTCCCAAAGAATGGAGGAGGCTATCTTTTGATCAAGGGAAAGGTACTTTCTTTTTTTACATATATTTATTTGATTCCTTTTTTGGCGATTTGCATAACGTTTTCTTCTTCTAGGGTTTCAATTCGATGCTGTTTCGTTTGCGTTTATGTGGATTTTTTTTTTTTAATTAGTTGTTTTTAGGTGTCGTTCGATCTCATCATCTGCTGAAAAGTTTTAATTTTAGCTTATTTTTGCTTTAATTTGTGGTTGGTACCTGGGAACAACTCGTAAAGCTGTGTTTATACCTAAATAGTAGTAAAATCCATGACGCCTTTTTATCATATGATGTATCAATTTTGATCTTGTAGGGTATTTATTTACTCTGTACTTGTGCCCTCAAGATCACGAGAAGTAAGTGAAAAGGGTTACCTTTTTTTGTTCTAGCAAGTAGCATGAGATCCTCGAAAATAGGTCAAAACATAGAAATTTTGTTAAAATTACTTGTAAATATTAGTACGCTAAATTATAGAAAACATCCATGTAAATATCTGCTTTTTCACATTCTATTCTGACTTTCAAAATCTATATTTTATCCCTCAAAAATTCAAGTTGATACATTTAGTCCCCCTCCATTAGGGTTCTGTCGCTATTCTGTCCATTTCTTATAATTTATACCAAAAATATTCTTGAAATGATAAAACTATATTAAAAATTAATTTTTTTCTTGTAGAGCAAGTAAGAGCAATTTGGTCATTTCACCCTCTCCATTAACACCATAACCTTCTGAAAACATATTTTGAAATTCTAAGAGGGTAAAATGTAGGCTTTTGAAGGATAGAGGGAAAAAAATAAAAAAGTGAATTTTTTGTATTTTAGCCATATTAGTATCTATTTACCTTATCATGTTGCTCGATAATGTTTGATGTTAGATTTGGTGTCCATGGACTAAAATCATCGGAAAACGAGGTTAGTTCTGAAAACATATTAAGGTGTCCTCAAAATTCTACTGTCTTGTTAGGGAACATTTGATGTTATATTTAGTGCCCATGGACTAAAATCATCAGAAAATGAGGTTTGTCCTGAAAACATTTGATGTTATATTTTTTACTTTGTTGTATGTATCCCTTGCCACCTTTTACAGGTTATCTATGATGTAATCTTCTGGCTAATTATGCTTGTTGTGCGCTGATATATACTCTACTGCTGTATTGTCTGATCGATTATTTTTTGAGAAAAGGCAGCATGCTGCCGCTTCATTCAAAAGGGAATTGAATTTAGCTAATCGATTATTAATTATGATCTTTTGGATGCAGGGCTTTGTTCGTGTCAGAATGTCTGTTGCTGTAAATTTATCTCGTTTTGAGGGTGTGACAATGGCTCCTCCAGATCCGATTCTTGGTGTATCAGAAGCATTCAAAGCAGACACAAACGAGTTGAAACTCAACCTTGGTGTTGGAGCCTACAGGACTGAGGAATTACAACCTTATGTGTTAAATGTAGTCAAGAAGGTTTAATTTTTTTGACCCTTTCACTGAATCTTGAAGTTAATCTAGTTCGTGCAGGAAGAATGCACAAGTTAACCTTTCTTCTTCTTTTTTTAATACCACCATGATGTCGCTTTTCTCTCTCGTTGTCAAGTTTCGGCTAAACTCATTGTTGGCATCTCTTTCCTTTCTTCACTATGTAGGCAGAGAAACTTATGCTAGAGAGAGGAGAGAACAAGGAGGTACTTTAAAACACTAAAGTGGAAAGATCGTATGAACTCATACCTTTAATTCTGTTGTTTCCCATCTTAAATTGCGGTTCATGTTGCAGTATCTTCCAATTGAAGGTCTTGCCGCATTTAACAAGGCGACTGCGGAGCTATTACTCGGAGCAGACAATCCTGTCATCAAGCAAGGAAAAGTATGTATTATCTATCTACTTTTGCTTTCGATCTGCTTGACATTTTATATAATGTTTACAAGGGAAAGACATATTTAGGGCATGTTTGGCCTTGCTTGAGCTTTTGTAAAAGTGTAGTCGAGTAAAGCTATTCAAAAAAAGCACTAATGGCTTTCTGTTTGATATCCTCCTCATCAGCTTCCCATCTACAGTAGAACCAAAAGTTTCAAATTGAAGCTTCTAGTTTTGGGTCCAAAATCTTATTTTAACTTTCCCGCAATAGCTAAAGGTTGAGTTGTTGTGTGCCAATTGCAAGGATTTAAGTATCCATCGGCACGGGCCGTATCTACCGTGCCGTACCGTGCCAACAAGATACCGGCACGATACAGCCCCCGTGCCGATGGCACAGTTCAAAATTCTTTTTTCTTAAAATTATTAAGTAATTTTCTTAATAAAGTTTAAAATATTTGATAAAGATACATAATAAGCAATTAAAAAGTTTTATTGCTAAAGAAAATAAATATTTCATGCCATTATGTGTCGGCACGCATGTATTTTTTATGACCGGCACCCATTGGCACAGTTCGGCACGCACCTCGGCATGACCCTGTGCCGGCAAGTTTTCGGCACGATCCTGTGCCACGGCACTTAAATCCTTGGCCAATTGCCTTACTGCTACTTTTCAAGGTGGAGAAGCTGCTCCAGAAGCTATGCCAAGAAAGCACGTAATATCTTTGTTTCCACTCGTAATAGACTAATAGCTTCCTTGTCCAGGTTGCTACTGTTCAAGGTCTTTCAGGAACTGGATCTCTACGCCTTGCTGCGGCATTCATACAAAGATACTTCCCTGAAGCAAAAGCTTTAATATCGTCACCAACTTGGGGTATGCATATTTACTGAATGAGTTTTTCCCCCCCCCCTCCTGTATTACCAGTTGGAATTTCCTTCTTGTACTAACTTTCTGCGACCAATTTTATTATGTTAACAGGTAATCACAAGAACATCTTCAATGATGCCAGGGTCCCTTGGTCTGAGTATCGCTATTACGATCCAAGAACTGTTGGTCTGGATTTTGATGGCATGATTGCAGACATAAAGGTAACTCAGTTTATAGGAATGACGTAGTAAAAATAAAGAAATTGTTGAAAATAGTTAAATTAGCTTTCTTTGCAAAATGATGCATCGATGTCTTCATATCTGGAAAAGTGCAGCATCTCTTGCTCTTAACTAGTTGTCGATCAATTGTGTTCATCCATGTACCAACTCGTGCACAAATAGGCTGCGCCGGATGGATCTTTTGTTGTGCTACATGGTTGCGCTCACAACCCAACAGGTATAGATCCAACTCCTGAACAGTGGGAGAAAATAGCGGATGCCATTCAAGAGAAGAACCACATCCCTTTCTTTGATGTTGCCTACCAGGTAAAAAGCATAGTTGTTCATACGAGTACTCTCTTTGCCTTTTCTCTTTTATTATTCTCTTAAACTTGAGATGTTACCAGGGCTTCGCCAGCGGAAGCCTTGATACAGATGCTTTCTCTGTTAGGCTGTTTGTTGAACGTGGTTTGGAACTTCTCGTTGCTCAATCCTACAGTAAAAACTTAGGATTATATGCCGAAAGGATTGGAGCAGTAAACTTCGTTTGCTCGGCTTCGGATGTTACTGACAGGTATTTTATAAAACTGTGCATATATTGCAGCAGAAGTCCTCGAACGTTCAGATATGTGCTAGTTTCGTCTCGAACCTTCCAGTTTCACACTTAGGTCCCCAGTCTTTTATTCCAGTAGAAGATGAACTTCTCTGTCCAAATGGATAGAGATTTCCATGTTCTTGCTGAGTGCCCACCATTTAAATGATTTTTTGATGGCTGATTCATGGACATTTTCATATATTTAAGGGTTAATTGCATACATGTCTCTGCAAATATGTCGAATTACAAATATATCCCTGTAAAATTCAACTTTTCATATTTATCCCTTCAAAAATCCACCGTTATTCAAATATGCCCCTACCGTCCATCTCTGTTAGAAAAGTTGATTTAACCCTAGGTTAAATGCTTAACCTTAGTTAGATTAAAAATTGAATTTACATATTTATCTTTTCCATATTTTTTTTGGAGAGGGATATTTTTGTAACAAGTATAATGGTATTACTTTTGGAGGGACATATTTGTAAAGGGGCAAAAAAATAATTTCACATCGAATCTGTTAAAAAGTAAACAGATTTCAAACGGGGATTAACCAGAGGGGCATATTTGAAGAACTTTGGATTTTTGAAGGGATAAATATGAAAAGTTGAATTTTATAGGGATATATTTACAATTCGACATATTTAGAGGGACATGTATGCAATTAACCTATATTTAATGATGTAATTCAACTGAAGGGCTAAGTTTCTGGCTAATATAAAGTTGGAGGGCCAAACCAGCTTGAGCATGCTGGCTGCCTTGCTGTGATTCTTCCAAGCCATAGCAGAGGGAAAAAAACTAAACAATTTAAAGAAGAACTCCTCCCATGCCAAGGAGATATTTGAGAATGGGAGGTTTAAAATCTTGTGGATTCCTCATGCAATTTATTCTAATGTTAATGCCCACTGTTGATGTATCATTAATTTTTTTTTTTTTTTGAGAGAAAGGCAGCATGCTGCCGCTTCATTCATCGCAAGGTTGAATTTAGCAGAAGGGAGGGGCAGGCGACTACCCGATGTATCATTAATTTTTGATTTCTGTAATCAGGGTAAAGAGCCAGCTGAAACGATTGGCACGGCCGATGTACTCGAACCCTCCTGTTCACGGCGCTAGAATAGTGGCTAATGTTGTCGGAGATTCAACTCTTTTCAATGAATGGAAGCAAGAGATGGAGCAATTGGCGGGGCGAATCAAGAATGTCAGGCAGAGGCTCTATGATAGCCTCTCCCAGAAGGACGAGAGCGGGAAGGACTGGTCCTTCATTCTGAAGCAGATTGGCATGTTCTCATTCACCGGCCTAAACAAAGTGCAGGTACTGTCAAATCCTGCCTAGCCCAGTGACCAAAATGCTTATGTCGAACCAGTCTGTCGAACCAGTCTGACTGTAACAGGAAGGTGACATCTAAAACTGCAGGCCGCGTGAACTGACGAGAGCGGAGACTCTTTTTTCCAATCTCTCTTGCTCAAAAGTGCATAGTAGATTTCATTCTTCTGTTTCGATGTTTTTCTCATGTCATTGCGTTCTCTTTATGATCGCAGAGCGACAATATGACAAACAAATGGCATGTGTACATGACCAAGGATGGAAGAATATCTTTGGCCGGGCTATCGTTGTCGAAATGCGAGTACCTCGCGGATGCCATCATCGATTCATACCATAATGTGAGCTAGAAACAAAAAGAATGGATCTCCGACAATTTTTACTTTGTGTGTGTATTCACTGTGATGCTGGGATTTTCCTGTCTTCTTCCAGTTTGAGTTGAGTCCAAGACACTGAACTTCAGATTTAGATACCTGCAGGCATTTATGTATTCTGAAAAATAAGTGCTTCTAGCCCCACAGTATATTATATATATTACATTGAAATCATAATAACATCAGGAAGAGCACTGATTAAAGAGTGTGTTGCAGATAATATGTAAGTTTTTTGTACAACTGGGTGTGAATGAATCATCTATCAACTTTTTTAAATAAATGAATGATTGTTCCCCGCGATTTTCCTCATTAGACATGTTGCTTCAATGCAAACAAATTTGGGTAATCTTGCTGTTCCTTTTTATCTTACTTTTGTTATCCTAGAAAAAAACTGATGATACTGACTACCAGCAACAAAACAATGATTCCCAATGGACATGGAATTTCTGGAAAATCATCACACCATTTATCTCGAGTTAATTCTCTCCCCACAAACTATATATGTGAAATCTCCTGTACTTTTTACAAACCATTAGCTAAATCTGATCCAGCCAAAGCGAAGTCCGCATCATATAAACACTAAACAATATTTATGGCATGATGCTATCGAAATTTAAATAGCAATGTTGAATAGAGCCATCGAGGACCTGGCTCCGAAGTTGATTGCTCCCCATTGGTTTGTGATGCTTTGTTTTTTCGACGAGATCAATGGGGCTTCGATTTCGTAGCATGCTTGAGACTCAGAAAAGCGTTTCTTCACAGAGGGACAGCGGAATCGAGCCTCATGCGGCTCAACCGAACTGTCCCGAGAACGTATTCCGGTAGTTCTTTCTCTTCCTGAGCCTGCATTAATCACAGATAGAGAGTTTTCACCATCGTCTAACAAAGCAAATGGATGCAGCATTTGCCTTTTTTTTTCAACAAAAGCCAGAAACCTGACTACTATTATCTTTCCAACAACAGGTATTGAATTGTCAGGAAACATATTGCGGCGGTCTTGCTATGACCACAAAAAATGCCGCATAAGATTTAGCAATATTTCTGGGTTTAAATTATTGTGAGGCTCAAATAGTATACGAAAAGAACAACAACAACACTAATCCGACTAACTGGATAGATTAATGCAAACTAATTTCAGGCACCAAGTAGTAAAGCAATAATGAAACATACCTCGACCAATATTGCAAGGTCAACAACAATGCCTGTCACATAACCAAGAACTAGGCCAATGATTCTCTTCGCTACCGATGATGAGCCAATGTCGACGTCAATCTGCAAAGTGGCAGAAATTTTTAAGCCAGATGTAATTCCAACCCTGTATAATATGTGTGAATTATGAGAGAGCTACATTGAGTTACAAGTAAATTCGATACAGTGCTATTTTATGGAATAAATCTCAAGTAGATTAATTACCTCTAAAAAATTATCCTTTCGGATATAATTGCATGTCACTGCTTTTCCCAATAGACAAGCTCTTGTTCCAACTGCACGCTTGACCATCCAATAGCCCTAGAGAAAATATCAGTCAGAAAACATCATAGTAGTTACTATAAGTGAAATTATAAGAATCCTAGCTAGGAAATGCACCTCTTTAATACTAGGGATAAGTTTGAATCTTGCGTCTCGAAACAAATCAGTTCCATCAACAAATCTACCCAATAAGGACTCTTTGTTCACAGGTCTATCAGCAGCATAGTAAAGAACTAAGCTGTAATTTGGCTTCGCTGGAATCTGCAATTCATGAAGCAAGATAAATAAATCTTTCACAAGAACCAATAGAAAAAAAAAAATGCAAAGAAACTTGTTTGCATGAAGTAAGAAAGAGGTGAAAAAAAAGAGAGAGCAAGTCATAAATATCAATTCATATTGGCCTCGAGGCCCTCAAATTTAACATTCTCCTATGAACAGGCTTGGCAACAGATTGTAGAAGGATGCCAGAAAACCTTAAAAAGTTCAAATGATCGCAAAAGGATCAGGGCAACAGAATCTCTTTCCTCACTAAAGTAATCATGTTAGTTAATTCAGATTAAGTGCGGTAAATCTGTCAGTGTTTCAACCACAAATCTTGGCATTCTGTAACTGTTTCAATCACAAATTTTGGCATTCTCCATTGAAAAGAAACATGATCAGTTAAAATCTGAGAGATTAGACGCCCTTTCATGTGTCTACACTATAATTGGGTCAACACTACAGAAAATCCGGATAATACAATATAAAATTGCCAATTATCAATGATAAAGCAAATGGATGAATTTGGCGGTGTCAACAATTTCTAACAGACAAAGAATTACGAGACCAAAAAACAGCTATACAAACCTGTAAGTTTATAATGAGGATGAATGGGAGCTTTTTGCCAGCATCTGACTGGTAAGAGGGAGGGAAAAAACAAAAAATCAGAGTGTCTGCATTTGTAATAAATTGAACAAATGAAAGTATATAAGCAACTTCTGGAAGAATGAACATAGAGTCAAGCCATCCGGACACCAGCCAGAGGAGGGGTGAAACATGCTACCCGACACCCAACTACTGATTCCTTTAAGTTCACTCATGAAAATTGGTGGTGATTCGGTTTCTTTGAATGTTTGTTAAATTGCTTTATTTTGATGATGAGGTTTCATATTTGATACTATGACTAGGGTAAGAAATGTGTCATTAAACTTAATTACAACATTTCGACTCACAAATGTACTATTCTTGCACGAATTGCATACCATTACTTTGCCAACTCCAGCTTTATTACCCGTATTTTAATCATATTTAAAGTATAAGTAAAATAAGTATATTCATTTAACTCACAGCAAATTTTTACTGTTTCTCCATTAACTAGCTATGATCTAGGTCATGCATCAGCATGGGATGTATCAAAACACACTGGCCATACCACTGGCACAGTGCCAATTTTCCAAGCCTTGTGGAAGATCACAAAATGAACTTCAAGAAACATCGTGAATTCATTTGAACATATGGAAAATAAGAAAAAGGGAGAGTATGAACTAGCGGCAAACATTAATGCTACACGTTCATAATATATCCTGCTGATCCAGAACGAAATAATTGCAGTAAATGTTTTTACCTGAACGAGGCATTTGGGATGTGATCCAACATTATGAATGGTGTCATCGGACCTAAACCAATCAACTGCAATGAGCTTCAAAAGAGGATCTCCTCCAACAATCTATCATACATTACAGACAAATAAGGAATAAGTCTGGAACACAAAAAGAAGTACGAATTGCCAGAAAAGAAAAGAGTCATTCTTGAAATTGATGCATGAGACTAGAAACAAAAAAATATATTTTGATTTTCTCATTAAAACTTATCATCTAAGCATCAAATTTAGCAATCTCCACCCCACGCAGCCGCCCTATCATTTGCCGAGCAACCCACTATAATGAGCAGTGGCGGATCTATACTGGTTGGAGTGGGGTCAATTCACCCCATTGGCTCCTCCCCACATCTCTAAAAGTGGGGTCTATTTTGTAATTAACTCCACTTTGTTGACTAATTGACCTCATTTTATTTTAAAAAAATAAAGGCCGTCCTTCGCTCCCATGTGACACCTTTTTAAATGATATAAACTTGAATCCCCATTAAAAAAAGCATCTATTAAATATAAAAATATATATATTTTTTACACTTTTTTCAAAATAATAGTGGTTTGAGTGAAATGAAAATCCTAATCCGAAGACGCCATTATGCATCGTTTCCAAAATATAAAAATACTTCAACATAATTGTAATTCAAAATGATACATGTTTCTTTTTCATGCAATATTTCTTAAACAATTATATTTACTAATTTTTTATATTTATTTTTGACCCTTCTAGAAAAATTTTCTGAATCAGCCATTATAGAAATTTTTTCTGAATCCGTCATTGATAATGAGGTCCAGCTAAAAGTAAACAAATAATCCTCTGCCTTATCTTACTTGATGCATGAAAACATAAATTACGAGTTTCCTCTTTAAACAAACAAATTTCACATTCATCATATTAAACTAACCTTAGAGTTGTCTTTGAAATATGTCTTCCCTCTTATCATAAAACCTTGGCCACCCAAAGAACTCCAACAGTTGGTGTCGCTTTCCCCTTTTCCTTGTCTCAACAAACCATGAAACTGACTTGGATCAATGGTTGTTGCAGGCACGTTTGTATTCAGTTCACTACTCGCTGCCAAACCTGCATAAACGAAAAAACCATCTAATATTACAATAAAAGTAAAAACAGAAATATGATTAATGACTGCTTTTGCTTCTTTCCTGTACTCATGCACGAAAATAAGTAAAAAGACAGTAAAACTAGAAAGAGCATTAGTGAAGAAATTAATATTATAATGTGTTTAAGCATCACGTGTATTGAGATGACCTTTGCTTCTCTTCAAAGCCAAGCTAGCGATGGCCCATGAAACATTCTTCAGCTTCAGTTTTCCAGCCTGAGAAAAAAGGTAAGGACCACTATAGTAACTTCGCCATAGATAAGAGGAGTTAAACCTACAGGAAAAACAAAGCAGATTATAGCAGCATGTTCAAATTTTCTCTTTAATTTGCAGCACCTTGGGTAACTCGGCATCATCATCATCACTATCTTCATCGTCACCATCAGCAATTGCATCATAGAACTCATCCTTAGTATCAGGATCCTCAAGCTCAACATGTGTACCAGAAGGATCAGATATCTTTGAATGAACAATTGTAGCGGGGGAATCAGATGTCAGTGAGGGATTTGCTCCAAAATATTCTCTTAATCCTGTGATCTCCGTGAACAAAATGAAATTTTCATTAAAAGAGTAAGTGAAACAGATAATCACTAATTGTGAAATAAGTATCCATCCGACGATAAAAATTTAAGTGATAAAAGAGAAGGGGATAAAACCTGCTACTTGGCATAACAAAGCAAAAGGGATTGTTCTCTCAAAATTTGAGTTGCGCCTTCTCTTCCATTTGTCCCAGAAACTCGAATTAATTTCCAACATTTGAGTAACAAGGCACTTTGAAGTTGATGACTCCGAGGTGCTTAGTTTTCTAATTTCCCAAATGGAAGCTGAAATATAAGTTTCGGTCAGAATCAAGATAGCTCGACAGGTAATTTTGATTAATAATGCCACAGAAGTTTTAACACCAGAACACTATTCATTAAGGGATGTGAAACGCCAGCTAACAATCAATGAACATGGTAGAAAGATCACTAAGATGAAGAAGAACTTCTACTACAGGAAATATGATTCACATGTAAGACGTGAATAAGCCAAAATCGCAAAGAGGATATTGTACCATTTAAGAAAGAAGATTGTACAGTAAAAACAAACATTTGAAAGAAACAAATCAACCAAGAACATGGCAATGGAGGCAAGCTTGCTGCATCACAGCTTTAACATTGAGGTTTAGTCAAGTGTAAAAGTTAGGCATACAAAGTATGAAAGATTCTCAAGAATGAAGAATTTTTCCTCCGAATAAAGAATTCAAATATTGTCATGAGTTAAAATCCAATAATTGTACAAAAGGGTAAGAAGAACATGTAGATGAGGATCGTTAGAGCTTACGGTTGATTTTTATACGTTGATAGCCAGATCTTTGAGGTTGTTTTTTGAGAACAACAGGAGACTGCAAAATGGCTGCAAAGATATGCATCGTGAAGTAGGTGAATTAGATGAACACAATCAGCTATTTATTGAGCTATTAGCCATATACAAAAACACTCATTAACAATAGCAGTAACTACAAGAATATCTGGTGGAAGAAGAGCAAAAATTATATAAATACATGAAAAAAATTTCCGAATTGAACATGTATATGTATAATTATATACATGTATATGAATACATACACACAAGTATACACTTATATTAATACGTACACAAATAAACACACATTTATATCTGTATATATACGAAAAGAGAAGCATACACAGAGTTGCTACAATTGTTATCTACTTTTATTATGTGCTTCATTATTTTGAGGAAAGGCCAATAGGCGCACATCAGAATTATCACAAGATGTACAATACAAGAGCACAGATAAGACAGATTTTCAGTCGTTCTCAGCTTGCAAAGTGAGTGCCGAATGTGCCAGACCATGTGCTGAAATATTGTTTAAATGGCTTGTCCAGCGGAAAAGAAGCCAATAGCAAGGACGTTAAGAAGGATTGATAAATAGAGATCATAAAACTAGCACGCTAATTTAGACAAAAACAACTCTGCTGGGAGACTACATCCCTAACCACCAATTTTGAATCCTAAAACACAGCAACATTATCTGAATGTCGCCATGTACTCATCTCCTCCAGAGCAAAAGGAACTGCTAAGGCCTCACCCTTTTCAACAAAAGAAGTAAAAGGAATTTGCATCTAATTGCATCATCTAATTGTATTTAATACTTCAATGAATTGATACAAAACTTCAATGAATTGTGTATGCAGCAACAGAGACAAACTACAAAAACAAGGCAACAACGAATACTTACAATAAGCCCCATCTTGCCCACGAAACCACTGCCTCGAGAAAATAAAATCTTTCTTCGAATTCCACCTGTAACAGTTTTAGGAAACAGAGCACACAAAACTGTTACTGGACAGAGAAAAGAGTACAGTGACCACAGGTAAGCTATATATGGGTTTATTCTGCATTTTATCAGATGTAGTCATTTAATGTTGTATTAGCACCAATAACTTGAGCCAATGCAAGTTCATGTATGATTAACTAAGCATTCAACAGTTACTGGTAATTGGTCTTACATCTTAAAATTCGTTGTTACCTAAACTCAACTATTAATTGCAGAATCACAAACTTCAAAGTCCTATACAAATAGGTACGACCATCTAGATACATGTCTGAAAAAAATCTACGGGTTTCAGGCTTTCAACACATGATAGCAATTTAGTAGTTAAAACTCAAATAATTTTTTGCGTAATTGACTTCTTAATCTCTAACGCCTATTTCTTTTAGGTTGCAGCAGATAAAGATAATGAGAACATTCAAGTTTGAGCAAATCTTGTGGCAAATAAAACTGAAAGAAATTCTCTAACGAACAACACATAACAAAAGCTGCACTTGAGAATTAAGAAACAGGATTAAAACACATACCAAGTTAGATATTTCGGATCATAGGTCCCATGAACAACATCATAATGTCCATCAATTGTTTCCACCAATTCTAGGTCACCTGTCAACATATCCCACCTGGCATGGACTCATTTTTTGGAGTCAACTAACATTATAAGGAAAAGCCTAACATGCTCAACTTACTCATATCTCTTATGCCTATCAAGGTTCATAAGTACTTCAAAGACGGTATCCAAATTTGCTTCAACTATGCCAACGGACTTGGCAAGTATACCTTTTGCACCCTAGAAAAAGTTAGAAATTTTAATGACTACAGATTTTTATACAGCTATTTCCAATAATTTCAAGAACTTCGTTGAGCCTGTTAGCAGCAAATAATTTGAAATTTAGACAATTTTACTGAACAAATAATTTACATTCATTATGAAATATACGATCTGTTCCACAAAATGCAGCAGTATGAAAGGTATGAAGGAAATACAAATGACAACACTACTCATTAACCAATAAAGGGAAGTACCTTAGACTTGGACACATCCTCAAAAATTCTAATACCTATACATAAGAGAAAAAACAAAAGAACGTGTTAAAATGTCAATCTAAAAGAGAGAAATCCTATATATTGCATATGACACTTTGATAGCGATAAAATAATAACACCTCAGATTTTGAGAATAGTAAAGACACCTAGTAACTAAGTATTAGAAAAGCAAATTTAGAATGAATATGACCATGAATCTTAAGTTTGAACTTCCCTGAGAAGAACATTCCATTGATAAAGCTACAACCACTAATTCTAACTGTCGTATATTATCAGTGCCCTGATGTGCCTTCACTAAGTCTCTAGCATCAACACCAAAAATAACCTTATTGAAAAGATATACAGTAAATATAAAGTCAAAATGGTTACCGTTAAAAGTACGAACACATCTCCATTCGTGTGCATCAAATGCATCTCCAGTGTCACCTTCATTATATGAATTTACCCTCCCAATACTCCCAAGGTCTGAAGCCCGTCGAAGGAGAATTTCTGGACCTGCAAGTTCAAATCAAGTCAACGACAATGACAGCAAGGTAACATGCATCATTGTGGAAAAAAATAACACAAAAATTAGGCTTAACAGCTCAGGAATCTTAGTATTTGCATGGGTACGTACTACATAAGAACTGACGCAATTCAAAACTTGTAGTTAAGCATCAAAGACAAAACCATATATCTAAACAAGTATTAAGTCTTTCATATGGATCATTATATGATTCATAAACAAAAAGATGATAGCTTTATTGTTGGTACTTAGCACAACAAGAGATATTAGCTAAGTTCTATCAAGTTTCATCTGATGTCGAAATTCTTAAGATAGTTGAATATGCCATTATAGAGCAAACATCTGCTTGGCCTGGTTTCTGCAACAGTTACCCTAGTTGGAGAAGTAGCAGCCAGCTGTAGAAGATCAAGTTTTAGAGCTTTGGCTGTGGCAGGAAGCTAAGAAGAGCTGCTAATAGTTATTCCTGATAACAAAGCAGATTGAACTGACCATGGATAAAGCTGCTCAACCCATCTACACACTTCAAATTACCGCCAACAAACAGCATAGTAGATTGCCATAGTTCAAAATGAAACTGCTCAGATAAATCCTCCTCTAACCTTATTCACCAACCATCGTCCCCAGATAACAGCCATGTATTAGCTTACTGTTTCGCCTATTTTCTATCCATTGTCCTCAAAAGTACACTCGATTGGACCATGGTTCGTAGCTGATCGTTGTACTTTGTGAAAATAACTTGAATTTAGCACATCAACCTCCAATTTTATCATTATGTCACCCAGAAAAATTTAGGTAACCCCTAGAGAGTTGGACACTAACTTGTATTGGAATTTCAAGACAGTTAATCTATATTTGCCATAGCAACTAACTATAAAAATTATTGTTTCCAAAGCTCTGCTTTCACAGGGTCACTTATATCCAAGCCCCAAACATAGGCACATTGGCACATCAGTTTTTTACCAATATTAATTAATAGTAACTAACTAAAATATCATAAATATTATGGCTTTAACCTTAATGCTTACAAGGTAAAATTCAGCAAAAGAGGATTGACTAGTTCACACCTTCCAGAGTCTCTCCAAAATGAACTATACTATCCATACAACTCTTGGTGCATATTGTGAGGTTGTTGGCTCTTATAGATGATATTCTCAACATTAGGAACAGCCGCAAAGGCCTTTCATTTGCAGATATAATATCAAGAGGATTTCAAAGCTTTCATTCAGACTCTAAGGATTTGTTTCCATGAAAATAAATATATTCATGAATAAACAAGATAGCTAGTTTTTATAACAGAACTAACAGAGAAAGGCAGTGTAGACATACAACTCATAAGGTCATACCAAAACCAAATTCATGTTATACAAACATTAAGGATGCGAAGTAATTAGGCAGTCATAAATATAACCATGTGTAAGGGCGCATCAGACAGAATCATGCAAATACCTTTTCCTATTTAATAAGCTTCCCTAGACCTTGTGCATATCTCCTCACTCTGGGCCGATGCCCATCAAGATTGAGCCTAACACATTAATTTAGTTCAACAAAAATATAAGTAGATTTATGAATATACGCTCAGAGATGCAATGAGAGAAGAGAACCACGACTATTAAAGCTTAAAAAGAAACAATTGTAACAATCAGTTAAATCTAAGGACACTTGAGTACTTGACATACTCAGAGTCAGTGTTTAGGTTTTGACGGCCATTCCCTCTTAAAAAATCATATTCAGCCTGTCAGAAGAATTACCTGAAGGTCAGAAAGCAAGAAGAACAGATATAGAATACGTATTACAAGCAATCCAGAATGCATGAGTGCATCAGGGAACAAAAGAAAAAAAGTAGAATGCCATGCCACCAAACATATCCTTAACTTCACCTGTTGCTTAATTTGCTCAAATGCTTCAATCCATTTCCGCGCATCACCAGGAGAAGCACAAGCAATCTAGTTATATGCAATAATGAAATTAAAATATAGCACAGAAAAATTATTTCATCTAATATCACAAAATTTGTGCAAAAAAGCAGCAACCATCAAAAGAAGCAGTCGAAAGCTCTCACTCAAACAGTGGAAAAGTAAGATAAGATCATAAAATTAGCAACTATATAAAAGAGGACTATTATTATGGTGTTCTCAATCCTTTAGGAAACTAGTATGATGCGAAAGAAATGGTCTTCTCACGTATGCAAGAGATTTGCTTGATAGAAACCCAGACAATAGAGAACCCGATTAATGCAAAAGAATAAATTACCTCTCCTTTTTTCGCTTGATCCAGCCGATCGTAAAATCTCAGAGCATAAAGATCCTGGTTAAACAGCATCACTCTTAGAATAAGATGGCGGGAAAAAAAATCCATAAATAAAAGAAGAACAAATAAGAAGAGAACAGATGGTAAGGAGCAAACAAAAGTTTCCAACTTTTGGTTGTGCTTCATCACTTGAACAGTCTTCAATTAACTATGAATGGAAAACTATTAAGTTGAACAGTTACCCATTATCTACACGCCGACGTCCAATTTCTTCCACCATAAGAGACTGACTTATAACACCTTTCCTTATAGGCTTCTGTGGCAACAGATTAAACAAATGAAGATTACAAATTCATCATTCACTAAAATATGTACTCTACTCTTATATGCCCAAAATGAGTGTCTAAAAACATAAATAACCTGAAAACTGAGTCCAAGACAAGAAAAAATCCCCCGTATGCTCCGACAAAGTAATTTATAAGTCTTCTCAACTTCAACAAGAAATACATCTACAGTTACTATAAAAACCAAGTTTTTGCTAATGGAAGCATAATTAATTTGCCTCAGAGACGCTTTCATAATCAAGAACTAAGGAAATTAAAGAACTCTAGACATAAATTGAATAGATATTGAATGAAGCAAAAGAGTCACTTAAACCAATTACACTACACAAGTTTCATTATTTCATCCATCATCAATCAATT
>CM055068.1:49378642-49421914 GCA_029204045.2 Tillandsia leiboldiana | reverse complement strand
AAAAAAAAATATATTTTGATTTTCTCATTAAAACTTTTCATCTAAGCATCAATTTAGCAATCTCCACCCCACGCAGCCGCCCTATCATTTGCCGAGCAACCCACTAAATGAGCAGTGGCGGATCTATACTGGTTGGAGTGGGGGTCAATTCACCCCATTGGCTCCTCCCCACATCTCTAAAAGTGGGGTCTATTTTGTAATTAACTCCACTTGTTGACTAATTGACCTCATTTTATTTTAAAAAAATAAAGGCCGTCCTTCGCTCCCATGTGACACCTTTTTAAATGATATAAACTTGAATCCCCATTAAAAAAAGCATCTATGTTAAATATAAAAAATATATATATTTGTTACACTTTTTTCAAAATAATAGTGGTTTGAGTGAAATGAAAATCCTAATCCGAAGACGCCATTATGCATCGGTTCCAAAATATAAAAATACTTCAACATAATTGTAATCAAAATGATACATGTTTCTTTTTTCATGCAATATTTCTTAAACAATTAAATTTACTAATTTTTTATATTTATTTTTTGACCCTTCTAGAAAAATTTCTGAATCAGCCATTATAGAAATTTTTTTCTGAATCCGTCATGATAATGAGGTCCAGCTAAAAGTAAACAAATACTATCCTCTGCCTTATCTTACTTGATGCATGAAACATAAATTACGAGTGTTTCCTCTTTAAAACAACAAATGTCACATTCATCATATTAAACTAACCTTAGAGTTGTCTTTGAAATATGTCTTCCCTCTTATCCATAAACCTTGGCCACCCAAAGAACTCCAACAGTTGGTGTCCGCTTCTCCCCTTTTTCCCTTGTCTCAACAAACCATGAACTGACTTGGATCAAATGGTTGTTGCAGGCACGTTTGTATTCAGTTCACTACTCGCTGCCAAACCTGCATAAACGAAAAAACCATCTAATATTACAATAAAAGTAAAAACAGAAATATGATTAATGACTGCTTTTGCTTCTTTCCTGTACTCATGCACGAAAATAAGTAAAAAGACAGTAAAACTAGAAAGAGCATTAGTGGAAGAAATTAATATTATATGTGTTTAAGCATCACGTGTATTGAGATGACCTTTGCTTCTCTTCAAAGCCAAGCTAGCGATGGCCCATGAAACATTCTTCAGCTTCAGTTTTCCAGCCTGAGAAAAAAGGTAAGGACCACTATAGTAACTGATCGCCATAGATAAGAGGAGTTAAACCTACAGGAAAAACAAAGCAGATTATAGCAGCATGTTCAAATTTTCTCTTTAATTTGCAGCACCTTGGGTACTCGGCATCATCATCATCACTATCTTCATCGTCACCATCAGCAATTGCATCATAGAACTCATCCTTAGTATCAGGATCCTCAAGCTCAACATGTTACCAGAAGGATCAGATATCGTTGAATGAACATTGTAGCGGGGGAATCAGATGTCAGTGAGGGATTTGCTCCAAAATAGTCTCTTAATCCTGGTATCTCCGTGACAAAATGAAATTTTCATTAAAGAGTAAGTGAAACAGATCAATCACTAATGTGAACATAAGTATCCATCCGACGATTAAAAATTTAAGTGGAATAAAAGAGAAGGGGATAAAACCTGCTACTTGGCATAAAGCAAGCAAAAGGGATTGTTCTCCTAAAATTTGAGTTTGCGGCCTTCTCTTCCATTTGTCCCAGAAAACTCGAATTAATTTCCAACATTTGAGTAACAAGGCACTTTGAAGTTGATGACTCCGAGGGTGCTTAGTTTTCTATTTCCCAAATGGAAGCTGAAATATAAGTTTCGGTCAGAATCAAGATAGCTCGACAGGTAATTTTTGATTAATAATGCCAGCAGAAGGTTTTTAACACCAGAACACTATTCATTAAGGGATGTGAAACGCCAGCTAACAATCAATGAACATGGTAGAAAGATCACTAAGATGAAGAAGAACTTCTACTACAGGAAATATGATTCACATGTAAGACGTGAATAAGCCAAAATCGCAAAGAGGATATTGTACCATTTAAGAAAGAAGATTGTACAGTAAAAACAAACATTTGAAAGAAACAAATCAACCAAGAACATGGCAATGGAGGCAAGCTTGCTGCATCACAGCTTTAACATTGAGGTTTAGTCAAGTGTAAAAGTTAGGCATACAAAGTATGAAAGATTCTCAAGAATGAAGAATTTTTCCTCCGAATAAAGAATTCAAATATTGTCATGAGTTAAAATCCAATAATTGTACAAAAGGGTAAGAAGAACATGTAGATGAGGATCGTTAGAGCTTACGGTTGATTTTTATACGTTGATAGCCAGATCTTTGAGGTTGTTTTTTGAGAACAACAGGAGACTGCAAAATGGCTGCAAAGATATGCATCGTGAAGTAGGTGAATTAGATGAACACAATCAGCTATTTATTGAGCTATTAGCCATATACAAAAACACTCATTAACAATAGCAGTAACTACAAGAATATCTGGTGGAAGAAGAGCAACAAATTATATAAATACATGAAAAAAATTTCCGAATTGAACATGTATATGTATAATTATATACATGTATATGAATACATACACACAAGTATACACTTATATTAATACGTACACAAATAAACACACATTATATCTGTATATATACGAAAAGAGAAGCATACACAGAGTTGCTACAATTGTTATCTACTTTTATTATGTGCTTCATTATTTTGAGGAAAGGCCAATAGGCGCACATCAGAATTATCACAAGATGTACAATACAAGAGCACAGATAAGACAGATTTTCAGTCGTTCTCAGCTTGCAAAGTGAGTGCCGAATGTGCCAGACCATGTGCTGAAATATTGTTTAAATGGCTTGTCCAGCGGAAAAGAAGCCAATAGCAAGGACGTTAAGAAGGATTGATAAATAGAGATCATAAAACTAGCACGCTAATTTAGACAAAAACAACTCTGCTGGGAGACTACATCCCTAACCACCAATTTTGAATCCTAAAACACAGCAACATTATCTGAATGTCGCCATGTACTCATCTCCTCCAGAGCAAAAGGAACTGCTAAGGCCTCACCCTTTTCAACAAAAGAAGTAAAAGGAATTTGCATCTAATTGCATCATTAGATTGTATTTAATACTTCAATGAATTGATACAAAACTTCAATGAATTGTGTATGCAGCAACAGAGACAAACTACAAAAACAGGCAACAACGAATACTTACAATAAGCCCCATCTTGCCACGAAACCACTGCCTCGAGAAAATAAAATCTTTCTTCGAATTCCACCTGTAACAGTTTAGGAAACAGAGCACACAAAACTGTTACTGGACAGAGAAAAGAGTACAGTGACCACAGGTAAGCTATATATGGGTTTATTCTGCATTTTATCAGATGTAGTCATTTAATGTTGTATTAGCACCAATAACTTGAGCCAATGCAAGTTCATGTATGATTAACTAAGCATTCAACAGTTACTGGTAATTGGTCTTACATCTTAAAATTCGTTGTTACCTAAACTCAACTATTAATTGCAGAATCACAAACTTCAAAGTCCTATACAAATAGGTACGACCATCTAGATACATGTCTGAAAAAAATCTACGGGTTTCAGGCTTTCAACACATGATAGCAATTTAGTAGTTAAAACTCAAATAATTTTTTGCGTAATTGACTTCTTAATCTCTAACGCCTATTTCTTTTAGGTTGCAGCAGATAAAGATAATGAGAACATTCAAGTTTGAGCAAATCTTGTGGCAAATAAAACTGAAAGAAATTCTCTAACGAACAACACATAACAAAAGCTGCACTTGAGAATTAAGAAACAGGATTAAAACACATACCAAGTTAGATATTTCGGATCATAGGTCCCATGAACAACATCATAATGTCCATCAATTGTTTCCACCAATTCTAGGTCACCTGTCAACATATCCCACCTGGCATGGACTCATTTTTTGGAGTCAACTAACATTATAAGGAAAAGCCTAACATGCTCAACTTACTCATATCTCTTATGCCTATCAAGGTTCATAAGTACTTCAAAGACGGTATCCAAATTTGCTTCAACTATGCCAACGGACTTGGCAAGTATACCTTTTGCACCCTAGAAAAAGTTAGAAATTTTAATGACTACAGATTTTTATACAGCTATTTCCAATAATTTCAAGAACTTCGTTGAGCCTGTTAGCAGCAAATAATTTGAAATTTAGACAATTTTACTGAACAAATAATTTACATTCATTATGAAATATACGATCTGTTCCACAAAATGCAGCAGTATGAAAGGTATGAAGGAAATACAAATGACAACACTACTCATTAACCAATAAAGGGAAGTACCTTAGACTTGGACACATCCTCAAAAATTCTAATACCTATACATAAGAGAAAAACAAAAGAACGTGTTAAAATGTCAATCTAAAAGAGAGAAATCCTATATATTGCATATGACACTTTGATAGCGATAAAATAATAACACCTCAGATTTTGAGAATAGTAAAGACACCTAGTAACTAAGTATTAGAAAAGCAAATTTAGAATGAATATGACCATGAATCTTAAGTTTGAACTTCCCTGAGAAGAACATTCCATTGATAAAGCTACAACCACTAATTCTAACTGTCGTATATTATCAGTGCCCTGATGTGCCTTCACTAAGTCTCTAGCATCAACACCAAAAATAACCTTATTGAAAAGATATACAGTAAATATAAAGTCAAAATGGTTACCGTTAAAAGTACGAACACATCTCCATTCGTGTGCATCAAATGCATCTCCAGTGTCACCTTCATTATATGAATTTACCCTCCCAATACTCCCAAGGTCTGAAGCCCGTCGAAGGAGAATTTCTGGACCTGCAAGTTCAAATCAAGTCAACGACAATGACAGCAAGGTAACATGCATCATTGTGGAAAAAAATAACACAAAAATTAGGCTTAACAGCTCAGGAATCTTAGTATTTGCATGGGTACGTACTACATAAGAACTGACGCAATTCAAAACTTGTAGTTAAGCATCAAAGACAAAACCATATATCTAAACAAGTATTAAGTCTTTCATATGGATCATTATATGATTCATAAACAAAAAGATGATAGCTTTATTGTTGGTACTTAGCACAACAAGAGATATTAGCTAAGTTCTATCAAGTTTCATCTGATGTCGAAATTCTTAAGATAGTTGAATATGCCATTATAGAGCAAACATCTGCTTGGCCTGGTTTCTGCAACAGTTACCCTAGTTGGAGAAGTAGCAGCCAGCTGTAGAAGATCAAGTTTTAGAGCTTTGGCTGTGGCAGGAAGCTAAGAAGAGCTGCTAATAGTTATTCCTGATAACAAAGCAGATTGAACTGACCATGGATAAAGCTGCTCAACCCATCTACACACTTCAAATTACCGCCAACAAACAGCATAGTAGATTGCCATAGTTCAAAATGAAACTGCTCAGATAAATCCTCCTCTAACCTTATTCACCAACCATCGTCCCCAGATAACAGCCATGTATTAGCTTACTGTTTCGCCTATTTTTCTATCCATTGTCCTCAAAAGTACACTCGATTGGACCATGGTTCGTAGCTGATCGTTGTACTTTGTGAAAATAACTTGAATTTAGCACATCAACCTCCAATTTTATCATTATGTCACCCAGAAAAATTTAGGTAACCCCTAGAGAGTTGGACACTAACTTGTATTGGAATTTCAAGACAGTTAATCTATATTTGCCATAGCAACTAACTATAAAAATTATTGTTTCCAAAGCTCTGCTTTCACAGGGTCACTTATATCCAAGCCCCAAACATAGGCACATTGGCACATCAGTTTTTTACCAATATTAATTAATAGTAACTAACTAAAATATCATAAATATTATGGCTTTAACCTTAATGCTTACAAGGTAAAATTCAGCAAAAGAGGATTGACTAGTTCACACCTTCCAGAGTCTCTCCAAAATGAACTATACTATCCATACAACTCTTGGTGCATATTGTGAGGTTGTTGGCTCTTATAGATGATATTCTCAACATTAGGAACAGCCGCAAAGGCCTTTCATTTGCAGATATAATATCAAGAGGATTTCAAAGCTTTCATTCAGACTCTAAGGATTTGTTTCCATGAAAATAAATATATTCATGAATAAACAAGATAGCTAGTTTTTATAACAGAACTAACAGAGAAAGGCAGTGTAGACATACAACTCATAAGGTCATACCAAAACCAAATTCATGTTATACAAACATTAAGGATGCGAAGTAATTAGGCAGTCATAAATATAACCATGTGTAAGGGCGCATCAGACAGAATCATGCAAATACCTTTTCCTATTTTAATAAGCTTCCCTAGACCTTGTGCATATCTCCTCACTCTGGGCCGATGCCCATCAAGATTGAGCCTAACACATTAATTTAGTTCAACAAAAATATAAGTAGATTTATGAATATACGCTCAGAGATGCAATGAGAGAAGAGAACCACGACTATTAAAGCTTAAAAAGAAACAATTGTAACAATCAGTTAAATCTAAGGACACTTGAGTACTTGACATACTCAGAGTCAGTGTTTAGGTTTTGACGGCCATTCCCTCTTAAAAAATCATATTCAGCCTGTCAGAAGAATTACCTGAAGGTCAGAAAGCAAGAAGAACAGATATAGAATACGTATTACAAGCAATCCAGAATGCATGAGTGCATCAGGGAACAAAAGAAAAAAAGTAGAATGCCATGCCACCAAACATATCCTTAACTTCACCTGTTGCTTAATTTGCTCAAATGCTTCAATCCATTTCCGCGCATCACCAGGAGAAGCACAAGCAATCTAGTTATATGCAATAATGAAATTAAAATATAGCACAGAAAAATTATTTCATCTAATATCACAAAATTTGTGCAAAAAAGCAGCAACCATCAAAAGAAGCAGTCGAAAGCTCTCACTCAAACAGTGGAAAAGTAAGATAAGATCATAAAATTAGCAACTATATAAAAGAGGACTATTATTATGGTGTTCTCAATCCTTTAGGAAACTAGTATGATGCGAAAGAAATGGTCTTCTCACGTATGCAAGAGATTTGCTTGATAGAAACCCAGACAATAGAGAACCCGATTAATGCAAAAGAATAAATTACCTCTCCTTTTTTCGCTTGATCCAGCCGATCGTAAAATCTCAGAGCATAAAGATCCTGGTTAAACAGCATCACTCTTAGAATAAGATGGCGGGAAAAAAATCCATAAATAAAAGAAGAACAAATAAGAAGAGAACAGATGGTAAGGAGCAAACAAAAGTTTCCAACTTTTGGTTGTGCTTCATCACTTGAACAGTCTTCAAATTAACCTATGAATGGAAAACTATTAAGTTTGAACAGTTACCCCATTATCTACACGCCGACGTCCAATTTCTTCCACCATAAGAGACTGACTTATAACACCTTTCCTTATAGGCTTCTGTGGCAACAGATTAAACAAATGAAGATTACAAATTCATCATTTCACTAAAATATGTACTCTACTCTTATATGCCCAAAATGAGTGTCTAAAACATAAATAACCTGAAAAACTGAGTCCAAGACAAGAAAAAATCCACCGTATGCTCCGACAAAGTAATTTATAAAGTCTTCTCAACTTCAACAAGAAATACATCTACAGTTACTATAAAAACCAAGTTTTTGCTAATGGAAGCATAATTAATTTGCCTCAGAGACGCTTTCATAATCAAGAACTAAGGAAATTAAAGAACTCTAGACATAAATTGAATAGATATTGAATGAAGCAAAAAGAGTCACTTAAACCAAATTACACTACACAAGTTTCATTATTTCATCCATCATCAATCAATTCACAAATTCCTGCGCCTATCCCTACTCTTTCTACCTATACAAACACAATTAACTAGCACAACATGAACCATGAACCCATACCAAAAATTCAAACAGCACATTAAGAGAATCCCAAGATTTAACCTAATCTCAAGCAATTCCATGCAATGATCCACCAATCCCTACTCTTCCCACTCTAATTCAAAAACTACTACCAAAGATCACAAGAATAAAAGAAAAGGCCAAAATCGCGCGAAGAGGGGGGAAGGAACTAACGATGCCGGGGTTCTCATGGGGGTCTCTCTTGTACATGGCGACGTAGTTCCCCCGGAGGTAGAGGAATCGGAGGTGGCAATACTCATGTCCAATGGAGTTAATTCCCAGGTGGTAAACCCATCCGAAGTACTCGAACGCGCCGCCACTCCCGCTCCTTCCTCCGCCGCCCCCGCCGCCGCCGCCGCCACCGCCGGAGTTGCTCTCCGGCGACCGGATCTCCGACCCCTCCCCCTCCGATCCCACCCTCTCCATCACCACCTCCTCTTTGGACCCGATCATCTCTCTCTCTCTCTCTCTCGAAGGGGAAAGAGGAGCAGGGTTTTTGGTGGCGTTAGATCTAAAAATAAAATAAAAAATAATAAAAAAAAAAGTGCGAAATGGTGCCGTTCTTTTTTAAAAAAAAAATAATAATTTTTAATTTTTTGGGTACGTTCTCGGTTGATGGAGGAAAAAGAAGACGACTACGACACCCCCGGATGAAAAAATACACGACGATCACCCAACTTTAAATTTTTTTGAAAAAGATCGTTTTACTTTTAAATTTTTTTAAAATTAGAGATTTTATGAAATTTATTTGTTACCGTTATTAAATTTCAATAATTTTAGTAAATAAAATTGGAATAATTAGGCCATAATACCTAACTAATAAGGCAATAAATTTTAATTGAGGGTGTGTTTCGAAACGCGCTGTAGGTGGAGGGTCTCCATTCATTTTTACATAGTCGTTGTATTTTCCTATCGAGCGAGCTACGACATTCATTCACTCATCATTTTAATAAATAAAAGGCTAAATTACAGAAAACTTTCTGTCATATTCTACTTTTTTATTTTACCCCCTGTTATTTAAAAGTCGACAACCTGCCCCCTCGTAATTACCGAATTGTGCAATAACCCCTGCCGTCAGTTGACCGTCAATTTTTTTAAAAATATATTTTTATATACCCAAAATACCCCTGGGAAATATTCCCTAAACAAAACAAAAAAAAAGAAGGGTATTTTCGTCAATTTATCATTTCTGTCAACGTCATTGCCCTCTAAAGACAATTCGGTAATTACGAAGGGACAGGTTGTCGACTTTTAAATAACAGGGATAAAGTGAAAAAGCGGGATATGACGGGGAGTTTTTCTGTAATTTAGCGTAAATAAAAATAAAATTTTTCTTTTCCAAACTCGTAGAAGAGCAATGCTACATAGAACGTGTGCACTACGTCATCAGTGAACCGCAAGAGGTCTCACGCACACCTTTTCTCAACTTTCAATCGCAACCGTCCATTCTCTGCTGGGTATTGACTTAAATCGAATTGATTTGCTAGGTTCACAATGACGTGGTAGACCAAGTCCAGGAATATTTCTCGTGACTTTTGTGGGGGCGATAGTGTCGGCAACAGTGATGTGGCCAAAGTCGTGTGGGACCCACAAATCTCACAAAATTATTATGATATAAGAATTAGAAATAATATTTTTTAAAAAAATTAAATCAAAATTTAACTAAATTTAAATTTATTTTATAAATCATAAAAAAAAAATTCTTTAAAAAAAAAAAAAAATCCGTAGTTTGTAAGAAAAAACAACATTAGTAATTTAAGAAGTATTTTGGGAACTACAAATTCTGATAAATAAAAGAATAATCTCTCACACATATAAATTTTGATCAAATCCAATCTCAAATTATAGGAGTTGGATGAAAATTATTTATATTATGAAAAATCTTATCAAATTCTTCTTAATAAATTAATTTTTTTATCAACTTATGATATCAAATAACAGAATTAGAAAAATAAAATTTTATTTTTTAGAATTTCAAGATTTGAGACAGACAAAAATATTAAAAATGTTATTTTTGGACAATTTAAGTTTTTAGAAATAAATATTTATTTTATATGGTGTTGATTTGTACATAATATTTTCACATGATGTGTATAAGTTTATTAATTTTTGAATAATGCAACATTAATACATCAATAATATATAAAAATAATATCAAAAAACCGAGCATCTGTACATTACCTGGAATTGTGAGCTTTGACTATGCTGAATAATGTAACAATCCTTATTAATTAAGAATTCGTGCTACGTGGGATATTTTTATTATTAATTATTTAATATAATGCTATATTTTAAAATATTTTTATGTGATGATAAGAAAATGGAGGAAGATGCTAGAAGAGAAGAGAAGTTGGTGTAGATACACCTCCTAAATATTTGTATTTATTTTATCTTAATTTAATTTTAAGATTATTTGATATGATAAGATATTCTCAGAAAACTGAAATAGAAGAATAAAGAAATATAAGAAGCATCTTCCATTTGGAACCATGCCGATGCACATCTCAAAAAAAAAATTATTTTTATTTTAAAATAAATAGAATATAAAATATACAGTAAATTTTGAATATATAATTTTTTTTTTTATTTGTACATGTAGAAATGGAAACGGGTCAGATGATATCCAACCCGACCCGTCCCTGAATCTAGACATCGAACTATAATCCTTTACCGTTTGGTAACGAGATAAGCTAGAACTAGCTATTCTGGAGATAGGTATAAAGTACGGAACAAGAGCGAAAAAGCGTTTGGTTCGGTTCCAGGGATAAGAGATTTTGTGTTTGGTATGAAAATAGGGAATAAGAAGAATAAAGAGGTTGTGATGATGAGAGTGTATTGGAAAGGAAAAGAGAGAAAGGAGAGAGAGGGATTTGTGATGATGAGAGTGTATTGGGAAGGAAAAAAGAGAAAGGAGAGAGAGGGATTTGTGATGATGAGAGTGTATTGGGAAGAGAGAAAGGAAGGGAGGAGGGGTAGTTTGGTAAAAAAATAAAAATTATAAAATAATAGGTAAGAACTGTTGTTCCAACTTATTCTGTTTGTACTAGAATTACTATACCGAATAATTTTTGATGCGTTTGATAAAATAAAAAGGATAAATCTCTTATTTCCTGTTCTAGTCTCGAAACAAACGGTAGCTTTAAGACTCGGATTCGGATTTGGGTTCACTCGGATTATGAGTATACGAAGGGTTCACAGTTCATAGGTGCAGTGGGTTCAGGAAAATATTACAGTATTCCCAATTTAGGCAAGTGGGACCCACTCCCCCCAATTCACGGAGAGAATGCCGTGCTAATCAAAAGGCTCACGTTCAATGCATTTTGCATAGATTTTTTTAGCTTTTCTACAAGGTTGAGCAGTAGAACTGAGAATTAATCACTTTGTGGTTGTAGCTGCACTGCAGTTGCAGCTTCAAATTTAATATTTAATTTGATATTTTTAGACATATTTTTATAAGTATAATATTGTTTTACTGATTTTTTTTTTTTTTTTATCGCAGTTGTCTGGATCAATAGATTAATACTGATCTCCTTATCGCGGTCGTCTGGATCAATAGACTAATATTGCAGTGGAAAAAGACCGAGGGCCCTGTATGCCGGTGTGACCGTAGACTAACATTGCAGTGGAAAAAGACCGAGGGCCCTGTATGCCGGTGTGACCGTTGTTCAAGATGTGCGACACTTACACTTGATGAGCCCTTCTAAGCTTTTTTTTTTTTCTTTTTTTTTTTTTTTCTTTTTTTTTTTTTGAGACCGTATTGACTTATGTTTTAGTTTAGTTCACTTGCCTACTGAATAAAATGAAGCGCTATTTTTTTCTAAAAAAAATATTTATTATATTTTATTAAATAAAATATATATAATTATAATTATTATATTTTAAATTATATATATATATATTTAACTATATTATATATTTGGGTTAATTGCATGTATGTTCCTGCAAATATATCGAATTGTAAATATATTCCTGCAAAATTCAACTTTTCATATTTATCCCTTCAAAAATTCAAAGTTCTTCAAATATGTCCCTCTGGTTAATTCCCGTTTGGAATCTGTTTATTTTTTAACAGATTCGATGTGAAATGACTTTTTTTTACTCCTTTACAAATATATCCCTCAAAAAGCAATATCATTATACTTGTTACAAAAATGTCCCTCTCCAAAAATCATAAAATTCTATCATCAAAATAATTTTTTTTTTTTCTTTTTTTTTTTTTTAAGATATAATATGAAAAGGATAAATATGTAAATTCAATTTTTAATCTAATCAAGGTTAAGCATTTAACCTAGGGTTAAATTAACTTTTTAAATAGAGATGGATGATATGGGCATATTTGAATAACGGTGGATTTTTGAAGGGATAAATATGAAAAGTTGAATTTTGCAGGAATATATTTGTAATTCGACATATTTGCAGGAACATGTATGCAATTAACCCTATATATTTATAAGCTTTGCAGAGTTGAAAATTTATTTAATGCAAATATATATTAAATATTTATAAAGAATAATTTGATGCACCCAGCATTATTTGATTTATTCCTCATTTATCAGGGTTGAGAAAAGTAGTTAAGGAAAGTGGACGGAGAAACATCACAAATAATACAGCTGTAGAGTTCTAAACTTACACTTTAAGAACATGTCTGGCAGGAAGAATTTAAGATTTGAAATAAAAATCAAAATGAGCTATTTTTATTATTGGTATCTGATTTGAAAAATTAAATGAATTATTTTTATTGTTGGTATCTGCTTTGAAAAATTAACATTTCGATTTTCATCATTTCGGGCGAAATCGAATTTTTTCAAAATAAGGTAGTAGTCAATTTTGATTAGGAATTGAGAAAAAATCTTTTTTTTTTTCAATATTAATTATTTAAATTTAAATTTAATATATAAATTCAAATTTTATTAACTTTTAAATTTTAATTTTAATTTTAATTTTAATATAAGTTTGATATTTGAATTTTAGATATAGAATTATATTTTGACTTTAAATTTAAATTTAAATTATAAATACAAATTTTAATTTTAATTTTAATTTTAAATCTCAATTTGAATTTAAATTTTGATTATAAATTTAGATAGTAAATTAAATTTATCCTATTTAAATAATAATTTTGACTCTAAATTTTATTATAAATTAAATAAATTAAGAGATTCATCATTTCTTTTTTCACTCTGGACCTCCGATTTACAGCACGCGGACTGTTGGGGTAGATTCAAAATCCTCATTATTTAATTTTATTTATTCTTTTTATTATTTATTTATTTATTATTATTATTATTAATTATTATTTTTTTTCTTTTTTTTTTTTCTTTCTTAGCGCAGAAGAAACTCCGGAATGTTCTTCCGTTTCTTCTGCCGGGCGGAACGTGGGTTTTCGTTCCGTTTCTTGCGCCTTACTCGTTGTTACGTGGGTCGAACGTTGAGCAACGTTCGACTTCTTTCGTATATATATTTATGTATGTTTCTCCTCTGTTCTGGTAGCATAAAAAACAGAGGAAGAAACAGAGAAACCTCTGAACCAATTCATTTTCATCTTTTCATCTCTTTCTCAATTGGGTGTTGAAAGAATTTCCGTCAACCTCCGTCACGATCGTGCTCGCAGGAGGAGGAATTCCGGTCGTACCTTGGGATGATGTTCTCGGTTAATCCCGCACGTAAAAATGGGAATACACCTTAGGGCAGTGCTACGCACGCTTCCGAATCATTAAAAGATTTTGAAACAACACTACATTCTACAGCACGCCGACTACTGAAACAACACTACATTCTACAGCACGCCGACTACTGAAACAACGCTACATTCTACAGCACGCCGACTACTGAATCAGCACTACATTCTACAGCACGCCAACTACTGAAACAACGCTACATTCTACAGCACGCCGACTATTGAAACAACGCTACACTCTGCAGCATGGCAACTACTGAAACAACGCTACATTCGACAGCATGCCGACTACTGAAACAGCACTACATTCTATAGCATGCCGGGACGCTCCGCGTACACGCAGCTACTTAGTGACGGTTTTTTCGTAACTCCTAATCGATGCAGTAAGTAAAGCTTCGCGCAGAATACTTCATTAACCAGTTCAACATGACATTTTAGCACAGCTGGCGCAGAATATGAACAAACAAGATGGCTAAGAGGAACTATAAATGCATTCATAAGAATCTGAGGTATTATTCGATACAAGAAGCATAGGAAAGCAAAGAGAACATTCGACTAATTCATCCTATTACAACTCAAATAGCTACTCAAATGCAGATACATGGGATATATGCTTAGGTATATGACCAAATTTTAAAGAAAAAATAATAAGAATCATTCTATCAGGTACCGAACAATGTAAGAACTAAGAATTTGTACCTATGTCCGGTTCCCGAACTGCGATTTGGGTGAGGGGAAATCCTCGCCGCAGAAGCGACTCAACTCAATCTAGTTTTACCGATGAGAAGAGATAGTGAACGAACCAGAAAGAGGAAATGAACCCGACCGTGCCGGTAGCGAGCATGATCGCGATGACCATGAAGAGCGAGTACCCGAGGTAGAGAGTAGCAGAGACGGGCCCGCTCAAGCTCTTAAGATCGAAGATGAGGTAGTTAACTGAGTACAAGAAGATGTAGATCGCAACAGATCCCGACGAGAAGAACGACTTCCACCACCACTGCCAATCCTCCACACAGAGATGCATGTAAGTGAGCACGAGAGACACCTCGGCGCACACAACCACGAGGAGTATCAGCACTATGAAGAGGAAGCCGAACACGTAGTAGACGCGGCCCATCCAAATGCTCGACATTATGAAGAAGAGCTCGATGAAGAGGGTGCCGAAGGGCAGTGTGCCGGCTCCGAGAACCAACAACCACGAAGGGTATTTCTGCGGCGGGATCTCGCGGGGGATTTGGTTGGTCCTCACAGGGTACTCGATATGAGGTGCCCTGGCACCGAGGAATCCACCGACGAGAGTAAGAGGGACTGAGATGCAGAACCAGAGCAATAATAGAACAGCGAACAAAGAAATAGGGATAGCTCCTGTGCTGTGACTGCCCCATAAAAGGAAGTTCAGCGTGGTGAGGATCAAAAAGGCGATGCCAGGGAAGAAGCAAGCCACGCGCCATGAAACAGAGACCCACCCAGAGTGATCACCGCATTTAATCGTCTTCCAAACTCTAACCGCAGCATACCCAGCTATGATTCCAAGAATTAGGTAGAAGAAGAGCATTCCAGTGATGAGAGCTCCCCTCGAGGCCGGGGACATGAACCCTAACGCCGCAAACAAGATGGTGACCACCGCCATGCCGAGGATCTGAACCCCATCTCCGACCATCGCGCAAAGAAGCATCGGATTGCTCGGAGCCCTAAAGACGTCACTGACCACAAGCTTCCACCCCGAGAGCTCCTCATTCATCTGGGCCTGAGCCTCCTTGTCGAGCTCTTCATACCGAGTCAGATCCCTCCGAACCGTCCTCAGAAGAATCACCAAAACTATACCGGCGAGGAAGGCGATAACCATTAGCGAATTGAGGATCGAGAACCAATGCACCTTCGCCCCCTCCATCCTCAAGTAGGCGTCCCACCTCGATGGCCACTTGATGTCACTCTCCACGAAGGATACCTCGTAAGTGAACACAATTGGCTGATTCTCCTTAATGGACATCGCGACGGTGGTCGGATCGCACTGGATCTTCGCAGGGTACTTGTTATACATCCTCAGGGACTTGATCGATTCTGAATCATGGAGGAAGCTGCAGGGAACAACCTCAAATCCAACCACCATCCATCCCTGCGGCAATCCGCCAGATCCGGACTTATCGAGCGTCGGGATAACATCGGCGGCATCTCCGGTCCCCATCACCCTCGCGACATTGGTCTCCTCATACTTGTGGACCAACACCGTAAACTTGAGGTGGTTGAACACAAAGTATGCGTCCCCGACCTTGACCCCCACAGGGTACCCAGTCCACCGCAAGAAGTAATCATCCTTCTTGGTGTACCGGATCGCAGGGAGATTGTCCAAAATGAGATTCACCTGATACATCTCGTCGATCCGCTTCTTGAGGAGATTGAAATTCTCCGGCGTGAGCGGATCTGATCGGCACAGGAGTATATCGGACTCGTTCGTGTACGTCTTGAATCGATACGGGGAATTCTCAATGCGATCGCCCATGAGGAGCTCGCCGAGGTTCTCGGCGCTATCCTTAACGCCCTCTTGGGGCTTGCAAAAGGGGAGGCTATAGTAGCTAAAGGGCATCTCGGTGTCAATGGAGGTGAGAGAGTTTACCTTCACCGACAACAGATCCCCGACCTGGTACTTGTGGGGGTAGCTCCCGGGGAGGTAGAAGCCATGGACGGAGCCGAGGAGGAGGACGAGGGAGAAGATGCCGATCCGGATGGCGAATCCGGCGACGGATCTCATTTTGCCGCAGGATCCGGCCGCGGAACCTAGGGTTTTCGCCAGATCTGGAGGAAATGGAGATCGCAGATGGATCAAAATGGCGAGATCTGGGGGTTTTCTGGGTTAGGGTTTCCAGATCTGCTAAAATCGAATGGTTTTCGAAGCTACAAAATGGAGAGAGAGAGAGAGAGAGAGAGAGAGAGAGAGAGAGAGAGAACGAACCTTCGAGAACCTGAGAGGTTGAGGACGACGCCGCGGCCGAGGAAGAGAGAGAGAGAGAGAGGGGTAGAGGTGAGAGAAATGGGGTGGTGGGTGTATTTATAGGCGTCGTGATCCCGGAGTTGAAGAGTGTGAAGAGGTGCGAATTTACGATTATGCCCCTCGGTTCGTCAAACCCTTCGAGCTGTGGTTAGATGTGATAATCTTTTGCGTACACCCGGTGCACCATGCACCGGAGTTTTAATATTTTCAATTAATACCTTCTTATATTTTTTAACCTTTGAAACTATTTTATATACATATAATTAATTTTTAAAAAATTATTTTTTATATTTGTCAAAATTTAAGATATTGTAATTTTTTTTATTAAAATAAAATATATGAAACACACCTAAGTTATGACTACGAGTCATTTGGATCTTACTATTTTAATTAGTTATGTTAAAAAGAGAGATAGTGAGATCCAAATGAATCATAGTTAAGATAAGCTACATAATTATTTATTTTTTATGTTATTGATCTATCCCACTAGATATTAATTAATTATAAATAAGGCATTGATCATTAAATATTTAATATGGTGCATGAGATGTGTCATACACCAGGAGCATGCAACGACTTTTTCTGAGATGTTGGTTTATTTACTACTATGCCACTGGGCTGGTTCAAGAGCCTAGGCCGGATCGGTGCACAAAAAGAGGGGGCCGATGATTCCACGCTAAGGAAGTGAAAAACTGGTTTTTGCGTGGACCGGGTGCACAAATATATCTTGTACACCACACTCTTAAAAACCACTCATAGAGAACTCTAAATTTAAACTTATAGAGTTAACTTAAAAATATATAGAGATATACTTATGATTGTAGAAAATATATACAAAGCATCTTCAGAATTTGTATTAGTTATATATATAAGTTATAAATAGGACTAAACATTTTGATCTGATTATAATATTTTAAGCAGTGAAAAGTTAAGACATCACGGTTAGTATTAGAGCCCATCATCAACCGAAAATATGAGATGAGTCTCTACTGAGCCGAGATGGAGCTTGGCTGAAAATATGAAATGAGTCTCTACTGAGCCGAGATATTAAAGTAGCTTCCCACAAAGTCGGTTAAGACTAGTAAGACGAGTCTCACATCGTCTGATACTTGTGAGCATGTTTAAGCTTGACGAGAACGTTAGGGCTTAAAGAAAAGAAGTATAATAATTCCAGAATTTAAATTAGTAATATATATAATGTATAAATAAGACTAAATTTCTTAACCTGGTTATATTATATTAGGCGCTAGTTAAATTCGAAAGATTAAAAAGATTAAGTTGTCAGGACTAGAATAATTCTAGAATGAATGACAAAGTCATATATATTATTTATGAAAATAAATGAGATAATTTTTATCTTATCATTTTTTTCTCCGGATCGTGGAGAGATTATTTTATCTTATGAGAATGTTTGATAAAAATAATAAAAATATATGATAAAAATAATTTTGAAAGGATGAAAAAATTAATCTCTATATATATTCACTAAAATTCCTTTTCAGCGGTAACTAGCCCTTACTGCTTAAATAAGTTATTATTTGATGTGTTCTATAATATTCAAAATACTACCTATAAATATTTAGATATCGATTTTCTCACAAAATAAATGATGCCTCAGTAGGAATGCAAACGGGATGGATCCAGAGACAGGAGAGGTCTCCACACACACGCGCCTTTTCATCGGTAAGTTAGGTAGATGCAAAATAGATTCGAAGGCGATAGCGAATTTTTGACGAATCAGAACAAATAAAAAAATAAATAATGTTTCCTATCTTTTATTTTATTTTATTATAAGGTCGAAGTAAATTATTATTATTATTATTTTAATATTACTTATCGTTTTATTCAGGGCGAAAACTATATTAACCCGGATCCATTAACATCCCTGCTCATGATTTTAAATATATTAACCCTTGGATGGTATTGGATTTAGGAGTGGCAATCCAGCTCGCTGTTCATGAGCCAGCTCATGTTCGGCTCGAAATGAGCTCGAGATCGAATCGCTCGTTTAATAAACGAGCCGAATACGAGCCGAATTTTTTAGCTCGTTTAATAAACGAGCCGAACACGAGCTGGGATCAACTCGCTCATGTTCGGTTCGATAACGGCTCGAATATATATATATATTACTATTTAGATTTTAGGCCATCAATTTTTTTATAAATTTTAATTATTAGATTAAAATTTTAATTTTTTAATTTTTTTTTAACTTTACACCTAATAGTAGGAATGAAAATCAAATTTATTGTTCGCGAGCCAGCTCGTGTTCGGCTCGTTAATAAACGAGCTGAACACGAGCCGAATTTTTCAGCTCGATATTTAAACGAGCCAGCTCGTGTTCGGCTCATTTATTAAACGAGCCGAACACGAGCCGACCCCAGCTCGCTCGTGTTCGGCTCGTTGACACCTTAATTGGATTATAATTTTAAGATATAAATCTTAAAATTTAGGAGTGGTGTATGAGGCGCATGAATACACCCGGTGCAGGCAATAATTTCTCTCTGGGGAGGAAGTCCTCCAGATCTACGGCTGAAAGTGAAAGGGACGGCTAACGAACGGCGGCTGTAGTTGGAATATTCGCACGTGCCGAACTTCCATATCATGAGTTCTTAAATTAGTCAAGTTCAAATTAGGCAATATTGAATGTGACACTTCAATTGTTAAAATTTAATTTATTATATATTTTAATTTAAATTATATAATTTTTTAAAATTGATTAGATATTATCGCAGCAGCGTTAAATTATAATCGTAAAACATTCATATTTAATTTATTAAATTGAGATGTGAAATTTGATTGTAATAATTTATAAAATTCGAGCTGAAAATTATATTAAATTAAAGTTTGAGGGTCAAATTGTCATGCAACTCATATTTGGGAGCCAAAAGTACATTTTAGCGTTAAATTATATTAAATTGAATAATTCTATTAGCTTTTAAACATTTTAAGTTTATTTGTTTAAAGGTCACTAAAAGCAATAAATTTGATAAAATTATTTAATGAAATGTTGAACTTAGTTTGGCTAAAATTACTTCTATTTTTATTTTATTTTTTAAAAAAAGGTGACAACCCAAAAATGAATTTTAATAAAAGCCCACAAGTTATATAACAATTTTATTTTATTTTTAAATTTTTTTAAATAATTTTGATATCATTTAATTTTTTTTGTAAATGATCAAATTAGCTTTTTCTATCTAAATATCAAATACTTTTTGAATTCACAAATGAATCATTTGAAGAACATTTCCTTCTAAATTTGTCATATTCTTTTTTGGAATCAGGTTTACAGTTTAAATGTTATCAGTGCAAAATATGAAAACTACATAAACAAAGTAGAGTTAAATACTTTATATATAGATTATATTTAATCATCAAACTATTTGAATAGATCCGTTTGAGGTAGCTCAATAATTTTAAGTTTTAGTCCAAACAATACTTGTACACAAGCACAAGCACCATTTGACAAGGGGTGGCAAACGAGCTCGCTATTTGCGAACCAGTTCTTGTTAGGTTTGGACTTAGCTCGAGATTGATTGGCTCGTTTAATAAACGGTCGGAGTACTAGCTGAATTTTTTAACTCAAAATCTTACCAAGTCAAACATATATTGGAGTCAGCTCGCTTGTGTTCGACAATCCGGCTTGTTGTTCGCGAACTATCTCGTATTTGACTCGAATTGAGCTCAAGATTGATCGGTTCGTTTAATAAACGAGTCGAATAAGAGACCGAAATTTTAGTTTGATATTTTAATGAGTCAGTTCATGTTCGGCCCGACTCGTTATATTTGATGGAGCTCGTAAGTTGTGAGCTCATGTTTTGAAGATACAGCTAAATCTACCTGAGACCCATACTTTTTTTTTTTTTTTTTTTTGAGATAATTGTCTGTGTACCTCTGAAATCTGAAGAAATATTTGATTTACCCTTCTTATTTTTTTCTTTCCAATATACCTTTTATACGTTCCACCGTTATTAAAAATATCCCTACCGTTTTCCTTTGTTAAGTTAACTATGGTTAAACTAGAGTTAAATAATAATCGGAGTTGAAAATTATCAGACATACCTATTTTGTCCCTATCTACTAAAACTATTAAAAATTTTAAGGGTACATAAGAAAAGTTGGTTATGATAGAAAGGTATATTTGAAAGGGCAAAATGGTAATTTTACACAGATAACGGCAGCTCCAAACGGTACACTAACAGAGTTTAACTTCAGGGGTATTTTAGAAAGAAGTTGGAACGTAAGAAGGATAGTTTTAATATTAACCTTCTAAGAGGGATAAATTTAAAAACAGAAAAAATTTTAGGGGTATATAAAAAATTGCTCCTTTTTTTTTTGGCTTTTACAAAGAAGGTATTTCATATCTGAACTTAGTTTTAATTCTGCTTTATTCATGGAGTGGTTGACATTTTTGGTTTGAGATGGAGTTAATTGCTCAGAAAGTTTTTTTTTTTCTCTTTTCCCCTTTTTTTTTTTTTTTTTTTTTTTTTTTCTTTTTTTTTTCCTTTTTTTTTTTTTTTGTAAGCACAATTGGACTGAAGCCCAAACCTTCTCAGCCCAAAGTTTAAAGCTAACTTAAGCCCACTAAATTTTGCGGATATTCAAATTCGATGTTCACACATTTGAGGGCTGTGTAATCAAAATATCGATCCAAATACGTTATTTAATTTGATGTATTTAAATTTAACTATTACAGTTAAAAGTTAAAACTGTACAAACAAAGCAATTGAAATTATTTTTAAACGGATTGCAGTTTTAAACTACAATAGTTTGGGAAAGTAATTTTAATAAAAGATAAGCTTATTTACTTACTAATGTTATATACTCGGGATAATTTCATTTCTCGCCTATATAAAATAATAAGATTTATAAAATCAATTTTTATTCGCACTCAATTAAACAAATTATTTATAGTTACCGAACTTTCTTCTGCATTCAATTAAATAACAAATATTTAACTATAACTATTGCATTTTTAGCGGCAACCTAGTTTGATTAGAATTTGAATAATTTTTGATATAAGTTATAAATATATATATTTGTGGCGGTGGTCGAATTTAACTATGTCCATATAACATGATCAAGATGATCATATATAATTTTAGATACACCTAACATATGGGAGTAGAAGTACGTGTGCGGCTTTTGTAGTTGTGGTTCATTGGTATACCTTATGCACAGATGTACATGATAAGAGGAAAGTCTTAAAGAGAAGGATGAGAGAGATTTAGAAAAAAGAATTGGATTGAAACTACTCTGTCGCTGAAGATGAGTAAATTAGTGAATCTTATTTTACATGCATATTTTTTTTCTTTCTTCTATAATTATGTTAGTTTTTTACTGATAAGACGAGTTTATGATAAAAACTCGATTTGATACTTCGGTAACGGAATCCCAACAATCGATATCAAAGCGAGTATCAGATCAACAATAGTCGGCATTGCGAATTTTCAATGTGCGGCGTAACTGCTGCATCATTAATGGCATGGAATAAAAAGCTATTTCAGATTTGTGCATACTAATACTAGCAAGTCAATACTATGAATACTTTTGGTTACTTCTCAAAGTCAAGTTAGATAATATTAATTAAATTTATTTGGTAACCAAGTAACTTATGAGGCAATTAATGTTGATTTTAGAAAAGATAAATAAATAAAATAAATAAATAAAACGACTACTTTGTTTAGAGGTACACTCAGACTTCAAAAGTTGGTCATTAAAAATTGTGGTCATTAAATATTGGTGGGGATTATATTGGAGTAAACTTGGATTAAGGATCATCTACCTAATAGTAATAATTAAACCTCTAACTATATAATTTTATTACATTAATCTTAAAATGCATTAACAAAAGTAGTATTTTGTATTAATTTTACTACAATTTTAAAATTTGTTTACATTGGTATTATACATTTCGTTCTTTTTATTTTTAGGACATGGACACGGACAAAGCATGAGCACCGCGAATAAAATATCGTATAATTTTAAAAATGAAAATGATCAAAAAAAAATAGATCTAACGGCAGAAAATTTAGTAGCGTCAAGTGTTTAGTACTATCGATAGCATAGCAGCCGAACTCTAATATATAGAACTAGGCTACTATGCTATTAATATCACTAAGTCGTCTGTATTATTATATTTTTGACCTTTAAATAAAGAGATGTGCGTACGATTAGGATGATACTTAGTCGGTGGTTAGAAAAATAGTATAATATAAGGAGTGAAAATAATCAAAAAGGTAGATCCAATGACAAAAAATTTGGTAGCACTGAGTGCTGGGTGCAATCGATAGCATAGCAGCCGAACTTATAATATATATTTATTATATATAAAATATTAATTTTGTTAATATATTGTTATATTTTTTATGCAAATGAGATTATTAAACTTTTTGATAATTCATATATTTTAAGAGAAAAAATAACATACCATACATAATTTATTTATATTGCTAAAAGAAAATTATATATATTTATTAAAAATAAAAATATTTATTATTTTATTTTATATATATATACATATAATGTAAAATAATAAATAATTTTATGGGATGTGTTATAAATTAATTTGTGGTGAATCAACGTTCATGGTGCGTCCGCGTTGGGCAAAAGTCCGACACAAATATGTACGTGTCCGATACAGATATATAAAATTTATAGAAATGTTTGTGCCATATAAAAGTTTACTCTTATTTTTTTAAAAAAAAATTAAAAATATATTTGGTTAGTGTAAAGTACACCAAAAATTAATTTTTGGCTTAAAATTTTATTTTAAGCCAATAATTAAACATTTGACTTTTTCGTGCAGCATGGGTAAAGTGTTGCAGAAATTTGGACAAAGTCCAAATGTGTGAACTCCACTTACGTACTTCTATTTTTTTTTTTATTAAAAAATCAAATAAAATATTATAAAACTTATCTCAATTAACATTTGTTTTGATCTTTTGATCTAGCTATTAAATTTTGAAAATTTTGATTTTGTTATGCATATTTTTTTTTTTTGATTTATTTGATTTGAGCCGATAATAACTCTTTAATTTTAAAATTCGAATACTTCGTTTATCTTTATAATTTTAATCACTATATTTTATATAATTTATGCAACTATTAATTTATTAAAATAAATAATTAGCCTATATTAAATAAATTTAAAAATTAAATATTAAAATTAAAACATTAAAAAATAATTTTGTCCTATTATTATTTGCATGAGTGGTTGCATTCACATTTTTTTTTTTTTTTTAAAAAAAGATATTTTGCTTGCAACGTCAAACATTGTGTCAAATAAAAACATTCAACTGTAAACTTGCTCTATTTGAACGGAGACCATTTTTTTCAAATAAAAATATTCAGCTGTACGCTTGCTCTATTTGAACGGAGACCATTTTTTTTTCCTTTTTATTAATTTCATTTATTTATTTATTAATAAAGCCCATATTTTTGACACACTCAACATTCACCCACCTGTTTTTAATTTTAAGTACACACTCTATTTAAGTCTCTTCAAATAAGAAACAAATGTTTAAGATAGAAGTGTAGAGAAGAGCTGCAACAAAGTTGCTGTATCGTCGCTGCAGCAGCTGCAGCGATGGCGGCGAATTCGTCGACGACGACGATGCGGTGCGTCTTCGACGGATGCATCGCCGCGGCCGACGCGGAGGTGCGACGCCGCCCGTACCACCGCAACTGCAGCTGCGCCCTCCACCGCAACGGCGGTCGCGGCTGCGCCGGCACGTGCAACTTCCGCCTTTCGTACGCCGTAGATAAGCGGTCGCAATACTGCAGGAGGGCTTCGGTTGTAGCTACTTTTTTTTCGCCCTTGGGTGGTGATTTTGCGGAGATCAAAGGAGAACGAATCTCAAAGCACAAGGGGAAGGGTGCTTTGGAGATTGGTGCTGTGTAATTATAGTTAGAATAATAATCATAATAATTAGGTGGTTTTGATGAGACAAATTATAAATAATATTATGATTTAGCTCTATCATGTGAGATCACATGTTATTTCACAATGAGTGTTCAACAATAAATGCATTAATTTGATTTTTTATTTATTTTTTTTATTTTTTTCTTTTTGCTGCAAATTTATAAATTTTTAAGCAGAAATTTCTCGTTTGGTCTAGTTTTCGAATTAATTGTTTAACTTAAAAAGAAAAATATTAATTATTTGGCTTTTTTTTTAAAAAAAAAAGCTTCTTAATTAACTCACGTCCTAGAATAAATTGGTAAGTGAAGAATAAAAATAAAAAAATAATAATTTGCTTCGAATTCGTTTAGAATTACTAAGAATAATAGTCTCTCATTTTCTTTGATCCACCTCCATTATTCGTTAAATTATTTGTCAAAAAATTGCCTTCATGTTAGAATACCCACTGATAAACAGAAATAAAAGATAAAAAATAAAAAATTATTTCGTTTCGAATCTATTTCGATTTGCGAAGAAAATGAAGCGGAAGGTGAGAACCCATCCGACCTCGCATTCGGTTCAAAATAAGATGACATTAATTTCATGAACTATGCTACATGTACATTTTATTTAAGGTGTACATCCTATACCTAGTCCATTGAACATTCATCACTCGTCACTTCGAAATTATGAGTAAAATTCATTCCATCCTAAAATAGATTGGGGATAAGATATACACCTCAAATGAGATGTACACTTAGTTTTTTCTTTGATATTTAGCTTAATATAGTTCAAATATATATATATATATATTATAAATTTATACTATTTAAATTTCACGCCAGTCCAAATATAATAAAAAAAGAAATTATGGAATTAAAATTTTAATTTAATAATTTTGTATTTAAATTAATAGTAACAATCTAAAATTCTCGTCACTCGGGTGATTGGGTCTCTCAAATTCAATCGAAACCAATCCAATTCAATCCAATCAAATCAAAAAAAAAAAAAAAAAAAGACTCAAATATATATAGAGTAATGCTACATGTACACTCCGAAGGGGTGTACATCCTACACCTCCACCCTTTTAATGGTGTCGATATTTTTTATTCGGGGTGTGAGATGTACACCCCTTACGGGTGTACAAGTAGCATTACTCTATATATATTTGAGTAATATTATAAATTTATGCTATTTAAATTTCACGCCAGTCCAAATATAATTTAAAAAAGAAATTATGGAATTAAAATTTTAATTTAGTAATTTTGTATTTAAATTAATAGTAACAATCCAAAATTCTCGTCACTCGGGTGATTGGGTCTCTCATCGAAACCAATCCAATCCAATCCAATCAAAAAAAAAAAAAAAAAAAAAAAAAATTGGAGCCGGGAGTGAGCATGGAGACGATGTCGCTCATATATATATATATATATATATATATATATTATATAAAGCAATGCTACATGTACACCTCGAAAGGATGTATATCATATATCTTCATCATTTTAATATGGCGATATTTTTTAGAGGTCACATCAAATGACCCATCATCATACCCCCACCCTTAGATGAGTGAGGGTGTGAGATGTACACCCCTTACGGGTGTACACATAGCATTTTCCATTATATATTTAGCTCGATATGACTCAAATATATATATTATAAATTTATGCTATTTAAATTTCACGCCAGTCCAAATATAATAAAAAAGAAATTATGAAATTAAAATTTTAATTTTGTAATTTTGTATTTAAATTAATAGTAACAATCCAAAATTCTCGTCACTCGGTGATTGGGTCTCTCAAATTCAATCGAAAACCAATCCAATCCAATCAAATCAAATCAAAAAAAAAAAAAAAAAAAAAAAAAAAAAAAAATGGAGCCGGGAGTGAGCATGGAGACGATGTCGACGATCCGGATCGCGGTGGTGCCGGTGGGGGGTGCGATCCCGGCGGCGCGGCTGCGGGAGTACGCGGCGGCGCTGGGGCGGCACGCGCGGGTGGAGCTGTCGGCGCTGGCGTCGTTCTACTCGGAGCAGCAGAAAAGCCCCTTCGCCCACCAACCCTGGGATTCGGGCGCCGTCCGCCTGCGCTTCGTCCTCGGCGGGTCGCCGCCCTCCCCCTGGGAAGACTTCCAGTCGCACCGCAAGATCCTCGCCGTCCTCGCCCTCTGCCATTGCCCCTCTTCCCCCGACCTCGACCTCGTCGCCCACCACTTCGCCTCCGCTTGCCGTCCCTACCCCCACGCCCTCGCCCGCCGCTGCTTCGCCTTCTTCCCCTCCGACTCCCACGTACCCTCCTCCCTCCGGGATCGGATCCGATTCCATCTCGATCTCGATCTCGATCTCGATCTCGATCTCAATCTCAATCTCATCTCATTTTTACTGAATTTTGATTCGATTGATTTTAGGGTTTGATTTTAGTGTGTTTTTTTATTCGTTTCGATCTCATCTCATCTCATTCGCACCGAATTTCGATTTGTTTTAGTGTTGAGTCACTAAAATCTCGATCTCATCTCATTTTTACTGAATTTTGATTCGATTGATTTTAGGGTTTGATCTTAGTGTGTTTTTTATTCGTTTCGATCTGATCTCATCTCATTCGCACCGAATTTTGATTTATTTTAGTGTTGAGTCACTTCATACGATTGGATTCCATTGAATTCATTTCGATCTCATCTCATCTCATTCACACCGAATTTTGATTTATTTTAGGTCTGGAAGCTAGCCCTAGTTCACTCCCACTGAATTAATTAATTTAGGGCTTGATTTTAGTGTGTCATTGATTCATCTTAGTTTTTCGATTCGCTTGATCTGATTTGATTGAGTTTAGGTTTAGGTTTTGGTTTTAGTTTGTTTTAGAAAAAAAAAAAATATAGATTTAGGAATGATATTTTGTTGTTGATTGGATTTAGGTCTGGAAGCTAGCGCTAGTTTTTTTGATCTGATCTGCTTCTATGACAGCAGCGACTAGAAATGAGAATCTTCGGCGCAGAATCAGAAGAAATGCGATTCTGAAGTGCAGAATCGGATATTGATCTGATTGAATTCAGAGTTTAATTGCGCTTTTTCTTTGGAAGAATTGATGGGATTGGGTAGTTGGATTTAGAGTTCAGATCCAGGTGTGCGATTTTGTTGTTGTATGTTGTTGATTGTTCTTAACTTCCTCTTCAGTTCCACTTCTGCTTCTACTTTTAGCAATAATTTAGCTAAACATAAAAGTTCGGTGCTGTAATTACGGTGTGGTAATCAAAAAAGTGATTCTGTGATTGAGATTAGTGTTAATTTAGTGCTTTTTTTCAGAATTTAAATCCACCTATATGCACTTATTGGCGGATCTTGCTTAGAAGTTAGAATTTATATCCAGCTATTATGCAGTGGCCGAAGCATCTGTTTTGATGTAAACTTGGAATCGTAGTTATGACTTGTATTGATTGCGTCAGAAAGCGAGCTCATAGTACAACTTGGAAACACGGATACTGTAATGCTTTTATTGTCAGTTTGGTGCTTATTGTGCTGTCGTTGCTGTTGGTTCTATTGCGAGAACTATCTGATCTTCTTTGATCTTCAAGCTCTCTTAGTGCTTCTTTACTGCAAAATGTATCGATTTCAACTCATTATTTTTTTTGTCTGTTTCATGATTTCTGCGACAGTTAAGGGAAGAGAAAAGAGATGATATTGTATTGTTTCCTCCTTCGGATATGCAAAAGATGGAATTTCACATGCTCACGATGGTGCAAGATCTTGCCGCTTCATTGTTGATGGAGTTTGAAAAATGCGTTCTTCGTACAGAATCTGCAGGGACGATTTTAAAGACGCCTTTGGACTCGCAATCCAGCCTTGGTTCAGAGGAGGTTTATTCTTAGGTGTTCTAAGAAATTATGCAGCTGCACTTGTGACTTCTGGGAGCCTTTGAAGTTACACACGACGTCTCTTCTCTTCTAAATATTCTTCATCTTACGAAACTGTAGGTCATTAAGGCGAAAAAAAGAAGGCTTGGTCGCGCACAAAAAACAATAGGGGACTATTGTTTGTTGGCTGGGTCACCTGTTGATGCTAATGCACATTATTCCACAGCAATAGAGCTTGCGAGATTGACGGGAGATGTATTCTGGCATGCAGGGGCGTTGGAGGGTAGTGTTTGCGCGTTGCTAGTAAGAACATTCTTTAATTGATGACTGATGCAAATGGACTTTCTGTTTTATTTTCTTTTTCCCTCTTCTCTTATTGACTTTTCCGTTGAGGTTTTCTTTACATGCTAGGTGTTGAGATCTCTATACTGCTTGTTGAACTTAGTTTAACAAATGAAATGACCTTAATGTCTTATATGTGTAGGTAGACCGCACGGGTGGAAGAGACCCTATTTTAGAGGAGGAGGTGAAATATCGTTATTACACCGTCATCCAGCTTTATAGAAGAGCTTTCATACAGGATAATGCTCAAAGGTGTCGCTGTTTAATTTTGCTGTTTATCCAACTCTATACCAGAGCTTTCTACCATATCTCGTAGCTTTTTGCAAAACTTCATCTGATTTCTTCTATATTTCTTTCTGGAACTAAATGCCGTTTTACTGATCTGATCTGATGTGATCTTTTGACCTTTACAGGGTTTCAACTGTGAGCTTTGAACTTGAGGCTGCATTGAAGTTGGCTAGGTACCTTTGCCGGTAAGTTAACTTACATCTATGTTAAGCTTTTGCAATTACCAATTCAATTATTTGTCAGAATTTCAGAATTTGTGTAAATTTTCTTCAAAGATGACTTTTGAATTCCTTTGAGAATTCGGTTATGCAAATATAAGTTGTTCTTAAAAATATTAATTGGACTTGAATTATTGTGCGGAAATAGCTTAAGCATTTACTGGTCGTTTGAGTGATACTTCAGTAATCTTTTTGTCTTCTTGATTCTTGATAATATAAATTTGGTTCCAACTTTGCAATTCACATATTATGATCGTTTTGACTGGTTGAAGCAAATTTGTATCTTCATTTTCTCGAATACGTTTGATTTTCAAAATGACCTAAAGATTTTGATAGTATACAAATTTAAGCAGTTCTGCCTTTTGTTGTCAGAACTGAACTTGCTAAGGAGGTAGGTGAACTGTTGATGGGGGCTGCGGATGGTGCGAAGTCTCTTGTTGACGCCAACGATCGTTTGATATTATATGTTGAAATAGCAAGACTGTTTGGAACACTAGGTTATCAACGTAAAGCAGCCTTTTTCTCGCGCCAAGTTGCTCAACTGTACTTGCAGCAGGATAGTGCCAATGCTGCTATCAGCGCCATGCAAGTTTTGACCATGACCACAAATGCTTATCATGTTCAAAGTAGAAGGACTAACCCGAAACTACATGCTCCAGCCCAAGTAAGCTATTTTTCCCCGCCCCCCGCTTTAGGACAGCCCTTATCGTATCATGGGTTTGAAGCAGGTTGCGTACTAGCTCTTTATTACATTTACAATTTAGTCGCTAGATTCTAGGGTATATATGCTCATTAGACTTTGACATGTATATACCAACCTTGAAAATCTTATTCGCAAATTCTCACAATACTTTCTTTTGTACATAATACTATCAGAAACTTTGATGAAGGTTTGAGAAGACTAAGGATTTAAGTGTCGTGGCACGAGGAAGTGCTGAAAACTTGCTGGCATGGTACGACACGGTGTATGCCGGACCGTGCCGGTCACAAAAAATACATGTGTATCAACACATAATGGCATGACATATTTATTTTCTTTAGCAACAAAATATTCTAATTGCTTATTATGTTTCTTTATCAAATCTTTTGAATTTTATTGAGAAAAATATTTACTAATTTAAAGAATAGAGAGTTTTGAGCTGTGCCATCGGCACGGGGATTGTATCGTGTCAATATCTTGTTGGTACAATGTGACACGGTGGATACGGCCTGTGCCTATGAGCACTTAAATTCTTGGAGAAGACAATTAAGGTTGTGTAATGCAAATCTTGATTATCATTTCATCTAAAAGCCAGTCTTCTGTTCATTATCTCATGAAAGAATTGCCAAAAACAAGGAAGAGTTACGAAATAAGGCTGCTCTATATAGGCTGAGTTTTTAAATAAGAAACTTCACATTAAAACATTTACTCTGCATGAACTTTATACTTTTCCCAGTGATGTACTTGATTTTTTTAAACAGCTGGCTGATGAAATATTCTATGCTTTAACAATTACTTTCTTCCTCCATATTATTTCTCCGTTGTTGTAGATTAGATAACCGTCATGTAGCTGATATTTTCCTATGATTCTTAAAGGAACTCGGTACAAGTCATGGTGATGGGAAGAAAATGCACCCTCAATCGGTCGTCTCCTTATTTGAATCGCAATGGAGTTCCCTGCAAATGGTTTTGTTAAGAGAAATTCTCATGTCCTCTGCCCGTGCTGGAGATCCCCTTTCAGCTTGGAGTGCGGCAGCTCGTCTACTCAGATCATTTTACCCACTTATCACACCAGCTGGTCAGAGTGGTCTGGCGAGCACACTTGCCAATTCTGCAGATAGGCTTCCAGTGGGCACTCGCTGTGCCGATCCTGCCCTTCCTTTTATAAGGCATCATTCCTAATCTTTCTAATGACAAAATTACGGTCCTTGTTTGTGTGTTGTTTATGATGCCAATTCATGCTTCGTTTAGCATTATCACAGTATATATTATGCATGCCAAATGCCTCCTGCTGTCATCCTTTTTAAATGCAATTAATTGATATCATCTATTCCTGAAACTATGAATTGTTCCTACACCTTCAATCTATTATACCTTATCTATCCTAACACCTGCAATAATTTTGCTACGCCCAGTGAAATTTCCTTGTTGGAGTAACTTAGACTAGTCACAGGATCCCGCCCTTCTCAATTCCATGGTTATTTCTATTAAATAGGCTTCTTCGATAATTTGCTACCCTGCAGTTGATCAGTCGCGTATACTACAGGAGTGTTTTCGGCCACATATTAAATAGGATATACTGCAGCAATTTTTGTAACGATGTCGAAAATTTTAAATACACTAAATACTAGTCATGTTCTTTCAGGTTGCATTCGTTTCCTCTCCATCCATCACAAACAGATATAATAAAGCGCAATCCACTGAAAAAGGAGTGGTGGACTGGGTCGGCACCTTCTGGGCCATTCATCTATACACCGTTCAGCAAGGGAGGTGCAACAGATAACAGTAAAGAAGAGATAACTTGGGTTGTGGGCGAACCAATTCAGGTCTTGGTTGAATTGGCTAATCCCTGTAGCTTCGACCTGGTTGTCGAAAGTATTTACCTGTCTGTTCACTCTGGAAACTTTGATGCCTTCCCCGTGAGTGTAAATCTTCCACCTAATACAGCCAAGGTGATTTTACTGTCTGGAATTCCAACAAAAGTTGGACCGATTTCCATTCCGGGGTGCATTGTTCATTGCTTCGGTGTCATCACAGAACACCTAGTTAGGGACGTCGATAACTTGCTCCTTGGGGCCGCACAAGGTCTTGTCCTTTCTGATCCATTCAGATGCTGTGGCTCTGGCAAGTTAAAGAGCGTGTCTTTTCCCAATATCTCCGTCGTTCCTCCTCTACCTTTGCTGGTCTCCCATGTGGTTGGTGGGAACGGTTCGACCGTTCTTTACGAAGGTGAAATTCGTGATATTAGGATCAGCCTGACGAACGCTGGGACCGTACCAGTTGAACAGGCACATATCACACTGTCGGGGAAAAATCAAGATTCGGTTGTTTCAATTGCACACGACAAGTTGACGTCGGCTCTGCCTCTCAAGCCAGGTGGGGAAGTGACTTTCACTGTGACTTTGAAGGCATGGCAGCTTAGTTTGGTAGATTCTGAGGTCGACGCCAGTAGGAATTCTTCTAGTGGTGCTCGAAGAATATCAAAGGAAGGAAGCAGCCCACTCTTGGCTATTTATTATGCTGGTAAGAACATTACCTGGTACTTACTAATTTAACCTTTTTCAAAAAAAACTTCGCTGTTCTTTAGTTTCTATTTGAACATTTGAACATTTTGCAATCTATGATGCTTAGATTTTTGTTCATCAGATTTGATAATTTGTACAAAGGTTGATGCTTTGTTTTGTATTTTATCGTCCTAGGTCCATCTACAAACTCTGATGAATCTGAAAACAAGGAAGCTTCTGTGCGACCAGGAAGGCGGTTGGTAGTTCCACTGAATGTTTGCGTTCTACAGGGCTTGCGTTTTGTGAAGGCTCGCTTGCTCTCAATGGAAATTCCTGCCCATGTTTCCGATTCCTTTCCTAAACCTACCAATATTAATCGGAGTTCAACTGAAGAAGACGATGTGCGAGATAAAGACGGTAGCTTAGTAAAGATCGACCCGTACAAAGGAAGCTGGGGAATCCGCCTTCTTGAGCTCGAGTTGTCGAATCCAACTGATGTGGTGTTCGAGGTTAATGTGTCAGTTCAGCTGGATAATCCGACCAACGAGCATGCACCGATTCGCGACTATGAAAGTGCCGATATCAGGTACAGGAAGACGAGAATTGATCGCGAATACGCGGCACGAGTTCTGATACCATTAGAACACTTCAAACTGCCTGTTCTTGATGGTTCTTTCTTCCTAAAGGATTCTCAGACAGATGATTCTGCCGGAAATAAAGCATTCAGTGTAACGGAACGGAATGCCAAGGCTGAGTTGAATGCTTCGATTAACAACTTGATCTCGAAAATTAAAGTGCAGTGGCAGTCCGGAAGAAACAGTTCGGGGGAGTTGAATATCAAAGAGGCTACTCAGGCGGCATTGCAAGCGTCGGTGATGGACATATTACTGCCCGATCCTCTAACCTTTGGCTTCAGGATCGCGAACACCTCGGTTGAAATTGGCGAGTTGGGCGGCCAGAGCTCTAAGAACCCTATCGTGGCTCACGAAATGACGCAGATGGAAGTTCTGATTCGGAACAATACGAAAGAAACGATTCAAATGAGCCTCAATATTACATGCAAAGATGTTGCGGGCGAGAATTGCTTCGAGGGAAATAGTGCTACTGTCCTTTGGGCTGGTATGATTCCTGTTCCTTTTTCCGACTTTGATCTTGGCTTATTGTATGCGAATCGCGCATAATCTATGTGTTCTTGCAATTCCATTTTTTTCTCTCCTGTAGGTGTACTCAGTGACATCAATCTGAAGGTTCCGCCGCTCGAAGAAGCAGCGCATTCCTTCTCGCTCTATTTTCTAGTCCCGGGAGATTACACTCTCCAAGCAGCCGCCGTCATAACCAACGCGACCGATGTCCTCCGCGCTAGGGCGAGGGCGGACTCGCCGGAGGAGCCCATCTTCTGCCGTGGCTTCCCCTTCCACGTCCGCGTCACCGGAACGGCATAGGATCCTCCAGTTTCTGCATGTTTGAGGTTCAGACAAATGTTATTCCAAGTGTATTCCTGCAGTTGTAGTTGTAAATTTGTTCGGTATTCTTTTTCGTCGTCGACGAGAAATTCATTCGCTAGCTCGAGCTACTCAACACATCTTTGTTTTTCTTTGTAATTTGTTCTCCTGAACAGTATTTGGTTATCATTATCCATAAGCATATCATCTGCCTATGTTAAGATGAATTGGTTTACCATAAAAACCAATAAAAAGACCACCTAAAGCTATAAAAATTCATCACAAGTTCACAAGCATTAAAAAATCCAGATTCAAATTAGGTATAATAAGATTACGAACAACATGAAGCAGCATAAAATTCCAGGTCCAAGAAAAATAAAATGGGATTTTTTTTTTTATGTTCTTGTTGTTTAAGCACACGTATCTAAGATACTCAAAATTAATCGCGCCGTAGCGAAAAAACAAACAAGTTAGAAGCCCTATATAAAAAAAAAAAAAAAAAAAAACCATGGAAATTTTACTATATATATTTACAACCGCAACTGTGAATCCTCTGGGAAACTTTTAGAAGGTAGTAGTAGTAGTAGTAGTAGTAGTAGTAGTAGAGTGATGGAACATATTGATCGAAGCGAAAAGTACAAAGATATCTCTCAATCATTTTTGCGCTTGCGCATGTTGTCCCTTTTGAGAAAGGGAAGCCCCCATAGATCGCAACCTGTTAGCAATCTCCGTGAAGCTCGGCCGCTCGGACGGTTCGGACGACCAGCACTCCTCCATCAGCGACCTCCACTCGCGATCGCACGACTCGGGCACCGCAGGCCGTAGAGTGTTGCTCACTATCCCACCTATTTTAGAATGAATTAAACTTTCGGCATGAGGGCTACATAGAAGTTCGAGAAGTTTACAGGTATCTTCAAATACCCTACTCCCCTGGTGTCAGGTTTGATTCAAAAATGTGGAAATAAAGATGTAGTTTGCGCAGATTTAATGAGTCACATGGATTAAACCTCCTAAAGTGTTTTCATCTGAATCACTGGGACCAGGAGTTAAAGAGTAAAATGTGCGAGGGTATCTGAAGTTTTTCCCATAAAAGAATACCTATGATAGCTCCATAGTGCAAATCAGTATAAGGTTCATCTCCAGTAAGCAGTTCCCACATCACAATTCCAAAGGAGTAGACATCGACCTAAGATAACAAAGGAGAAGATAAAGACAAATTAAATACGAAAAAAAAAAAAAAAAAAAAAAAAAAAAACCCATCTCGACTAGGGTGGTTTATTTGAACGAACCTTCTCAGAGACAAGACTACTACTGCCATTTAGAAGTTCCGGAGCCATCCAGGGCAGAGTTCCCCGTACTCCACCGGATATTAGGGTTTGACGTTTAACTTTTGAAAGGCCCAGATCACCTACCTGCAAAGGAGAAAGAAGCAGATAACGTAAAAAAAAAAAAAAAAATCACGCTGCTTCACGCAGAAAACTTTGTGACATACTACAATTACTACAACTAGTTGATCGCAGCGAGGGTCGGATGAAGCAGCTAAAGAACACAAAGTGTTCGAATGTAAATCCCTATACTCTTGGTAAATTCGGTAAGATATACCAAGTATTAATTTAGCGAAACAGGAAGTAATTAAGTAATTATTTATATGTAGGAATACTTGATACAATATCAGAACCTTCCGGATAATATATGGAAGCTAGACAACATGTAATAGAAATCATACAAGGATAAATTCACACTTATCACGAGCCGTAGATCATCATTAAAGACAAAATCTAGCTCACCTAACCAGATTGAAGAGAGAAGATTTTCACAGCTAATTTATCAATATAAATTTTAATTAATCGCATAAAAAAAGAAGCATTTCGATTTTCCGGTGAGCGGTGAGCTCCATGATGTTTATCAAAGCACGTCAATTTTATGAGAGCTATAAACATAACTTTGTCTCCACTAATACCAATAATGGCAAACCAGCGCATGATACTACTGTTTTAGGATCCAAGGGGGGTAAAATATATGCAGCTGTTTCCCCTGAATCTGAGAGACTTTCCGCAACACATACCACACAGAGCAAACTTATAATTTGCCAAGGCTCACGACAGGAAATTAAACATATATATATATATGTATATATGAATTGAGCTCCTATGCTTGTAAAAGCACAAAGTTATTTGTGCTTGTGAACTTTTTACCCTTAGATGTAGGAATGTGCGGTTAGGATGATGGTGGGCCCCTTGGGTTTAGTGGGTGGTTGGTAGAATAGTATAATCTAAGGCCTCGTTTGGTAACGAGAACTAGGGGGATAAGAGCTTATCCTCCCTAGTTATACCCAAACACAATTAAGTAGGGATGGGAACAGCTGTTCTCGTCTTTCTGGAATAAAACTTGTTCCCATTTGAGAATAAGCTTAATTAAATTAATATAATTTTAATTATTATTTTAACTCTTTAATTAATCCAATATTTTAATTAATTTAATTATTTTATTAACTAATTATTTAAGTATTTAGATAATTAACTAATTATTTAAGACAATTAAAATTAAAATTTTTAATATTTTTAAATTTTTAAATTTTTAAATTTTAATTTTTAAATTTTATAGCTTTTAAAATTTTTAACTTTAATTTTTAATAAATTTATCATATAATTTTAATAAATTATATGATAAATTTTTTTAATAATTTTTTTTATATATAAATAAAATATAAATTTTAATATTTTTTTTAATAAATATTTTAAAATAAATATTTAAAATTATATCAGTAAAATTTTAATCATAAATTAAAATTTTAGTTCTCTTTATTTTTCTTATTTCTCTTTAACTTACGAAACACAATTTTCTTTATACCCAGTATAACTCTTAAACCCAAACAAACAGAAATTTACACTAGTTCCTGCTAATACCATAACTTATACCTATCCCCGGTTTAACTAAATTTTTCTTATCCCCCGAACCAAACGCAGCCTAAAGGGTAGAATTAACTAAAGGATTAGATCTAACGTTAGAAAACTTACAAACACCAATTGCTTGGTGTTTGTACAAGTACAGTAGCTGGACTCTATATATATATATATATATATAGTAGAGCTTATATACTTTCAAAAGTACAAGTCAAACTATGCTTGTGAATTTTTTACTATTGGATTTGCATTGAGATTTGTGCAATTGTAAAGTCAACTAAAGAGAGAGAAAGAAAAAGTAAATAACACAAATCTCAATACAAATCCAATGGTAAAACTTCACAAGCATATTTGGGGTTGTGCTTTTGAAAGCATATAAGCCCTACTCTATATATATATATATATCAAAATAGTTATAATATAATAATGAGAATAGTTAGGAACACTATTCTTCCCCAAAAAGATCTTTCAAGCAACCATTTTCCATAAAATCCAGAGTAAAGTACCTTGCAAATTGGACGTTGAGGATCCCTTAGATTGACAAGTAAATTATCGCTTTTCAAGTCAAAGTGCACAATATTCTTTCCATGTAAATATTCCATCCCAAATGCTACGTCCATTGCAATAAGGAGGCGCTTACGATGATCTAGTATCCTGCCGATAAAAGTAAAATCAATACTTAAAGGGTCAAAATGGCAGGTTAAAAGGTTTAAAAGAGATGAAAATAAAAACATACTTGTCATTTCTTTGCAAAGCCTGTCGAAGAGAACCATTAACCATGTACTCTGTCACTGTTGCAACAGCTCCCTCTGGGCCGTCGAGAACAACGCCATAAAAAGCTACTACATTTGGATGGTGCAAGTCTGCAAGTTTGCAAGCTTCGTTCCAAAAATCAGCCCTCTGAAATATATATGGGTACAATCAGAAAACGAAAAAGGTAAAAGGAAAAAGCTAATGGCATCAGCTACAGACCATGCGTTCTTGCTCTGATGCCTTCCCAGAAAAGCATCTGTCGTTGATTCTTTTTATGGCGACATCTGATCCTCTCCATTTCCCATGATAGACAGTGCCAAAATTTCCAGAACCTAGCTCCCGCAATACCTCAAGATCACTATTTGCTATTATCTACAAAGATGGGAGGAAAAAGAAACGATAAGCTCTCCACTTACAGGATGACAAGTACAAAATAGCATTTGTTAACATATGTTAGTTTACAACCTGAAGGCGACCGATGTCGTCCGAAATAGGAGCGCCAGTGCTGGTCTTATCTAATTGATTACTCTTAGTATTCTGAATCAAGACAAATAATCAGTATCGATCAAGAACTTGTATATGCAATAGTAGAGAAGAAAGGTAGGGTTTTGTCACCTCAGATTTTGGATCAACTACAGTCCGTCCTGAATCTATTTTCTCCTCAACAATTATTGGATTTTTGTCAAGAACAGAAGTGGCTTTATTAGTTTCTCGAGGAATGAAACTGGGATCAGGGGATACAGGTGACTGAAGTACTGATGCTGCTACACCTTCAGCAACAGCTTGCAGTTGTTGTCTAACGCGCTCTTCACCTGAGCCTTTCAGAAAAAAGAAAAAAGAAAAGAGATAGAAAATGTAGATTACTAATTGTAACTATCAAACAATAAATCCTATTACCAACCAAGAAATAAGAAAACAAGAAAGTAGACCAACCTTCTGTGACTTGAACAGGATCTTTGGTGGAATCCTTGTTAGGAAAGTCTGAAATATGTGGAAGGTTGCCTTCTTCTAAGAGAGAAACTATACTTGATCCGCTACGAGCACCCAAATGGTTTTCTGCATATGAATCCTTTGCCACAATGGGCTGCTCCTTATTAGCCAATTTACTGGGTTTTGGAGGTGGTAAGTGTGTACTCTCTAGAACTTTCCACGGGTCTTGGTTGGAGAAGAGAGAGCTTGAGGAATTGGATTCCTGGAAAGTACTTATAGGCTCTGTAGGAATAGTAGAACTCATCCCTGGAAATTGAGCATTTCCACTAGGAGAGACAGGAAAGTTATTAAACAAGTCCCCTGGATGCAACTTAGGAGCCTCATCTCTCTGATCAAGCAGGGAAACCATATTGGTACCGCTATACATAGGAGCATTAACACCGGCGTATAAAGGCCTAACAAGGAACCTCTCATTAGGAGCTGACGGGTCAATGCCAACTCCAAGACTGTTAGGGAACGGTCCCTGGCTTCCCATCAAAATTGTTTCTTGCTTCATACTGGGCTGAACACTTTGCATACCAGCGACTTCAAAGGTGACAGGTGGCCGTTGTTCGACAGGTTTAACATAGTTTTCTGGAGAAATGAACGCCGGATTCACATAAGGATCACCAATTAATGTAGCGTGCCCTCCAACTTGATGTCTCACTCTATAACTAGTCTCTGAAACAAGAGAACTGTCGACTTTTCCATCAAAGACAGCGCCAGAGTGAGCAAGCCTAGGAGATTCAGAATTTCCCGCATGACCCAAATGAAGAGCCTGCATTCTTCTATCAACAGCTTGAACATATCCAATCGGCAATTGCGCAACATGATCTTGTATGGGATCTGATGCTTGGAAATTCACATTCTTTACCTTACCAGCATCAGCACCAGGCTGTTTAGAAACGACTTCCTGCTTAACCCCGTAATCGTAATGCAATTGTGAAGGCTGCAAAGTCTGCCAGTGCTGTTGGAAAGAATTCTCACCATGAGACTCCGGAATATTGCCTAAAAATGCTCCATTGCTAGTCACGCCCTGGTGAATCAAAACCCTAGAAGGATCGACAGTCTCTGAGCCCTGAACAACCGGCCTCATGCTGACATGTGTTTCTGGGTTCTGAGAGAACGGATAAACCCCTAACTGAGATGTCGGTACGGCACTCGTAATTCTCGGTTCTCCCATCTTAGTACCCACAGCTCCACCCGAATTGGGACCTCGTTTTGGATCCTCTAAACGTTGACTGTAGAACGCCGGGCTGGGTTCAGTGGTGCTGCTCGGAGACGAACCCCCCTGTATCATTGTATCCGAATGGACATGCGGCAGCTCCTTTTGACACATAGCGCAATCATCATACTTCAATGCCGCGGAATTTCCCAGGGGCGCCGGCACGCCCTGCTGCATTCCATAGTTCTCGGTATTCTGCGGCTGAAAATACGCAGGAGGTAAAGGCGGCAGCTGCGAAAGAGGCTGCAAAACCTTATGACTCTGATCAGTAGAAGGCTGAACAGGCCTTCCCCCATATGGGTTTTCTACAGCATATTCCGCCCGAGCCTGGGCCGGCATCAAATTACCAACTTGAGAAGCCGGCGTAGCAGCAGTGATCGGAACCCCGGGAGACATGTATGAATTCATTTGTACAGGGACTACATGTACAGATTGAGCCCCACCCCCAATCCCCATTTGCTGGGGATTACCATACTGAAATTGGTGAGGATCTACATAAGCTTGATGAACATAAGGAGCCATACTAGGCTGATCCTGCCAAACCAAAGCAGGATTTTGAACAGGAAAACTAGTTCCTAGGCCCGAAGCATTACCGCCGAAATACCCACCGGAATTATCTACAAAGGGGACCGGATTGGATCCACCGCCCACATACGCCATGTTCAGCGCCTCATCAGAGGCAGCAACAGCAACAGCAACAGTAGGAGAGAGTAGAGAGGGCGAGGACAAACCTTCGTTGTTTGCGTCCGCAGCTTCGCCGCCTCCGACTGCGCCGTCTGAATTCTGGGCGGAGGACGCCGTGCTCGCGACGCTCTCCTTCCTCCGCACAGCACCCGGAGCAGCAGCATCCGTCGCGGCGGCGACTCCGTTCACAGCTTCGATGTACCGCTGGCTCGTCTCGTCGGCGGCGCCGAGATGGGCGGCGGGATCGGCGGCGGCGTCGGCGGGGGTGAAGAGGAAGACGCGTAGCTTCGCGGAGCCATCGGGCGCCGCGGCGGCCACCTTGTCGTGCTCCTCGATCATGTTCTCCAGGTCCTCGGCGCACGACACCGAAACGAGCGCGTCGAGGTCCTCGCCGGGGAGCTGGTACTTCACGGCGACGCCCCCCGCGTCGTCGGGGTCCCCGTCATCGTTCCCCCGCACCACCCCCACCATTTTCCTCATGAAATCGGCGAAGGATACGTCCTTGGCGACGGAGATAAGCCGCGTGTGGCCGCACACGTAGCGCAGCGCGCCGTCGCTCGGCCGCGTCAGGATCCGGCCACCGTATCCGCACAGCAGCTTCACCTTCGCCGCCGCCGCCGCCGCCGCCCGTAGAGGCTCGTCGACGGGGTCTCCTCCTCCTCCACCGACGCCACCCCTGGGCGGGGGAGGGATCCAGGACTCGCCGGGGAAGAAGACTCGGGAGTAGGGTTCTGGGGAGGGGGGATCGATCGCCATTGGAGGAGGGGGATCGAGCTCGCGCTAGGGTTTTGGGGAGAGGGAAGAGGTGTTCGGGAGAAACCCTAAAATGAGGAGGAGAGAGAGAAATAGAAAAAGATAGAGATAGAGAGAGAGAGAAGGAAGCGAAGAAGATGAAGAGCGAAGTAAACAGAATAAGCCAAGTACCTGTGCGTAGTACGCTAGGACGTTAGGCAATATAAATAAATAAATAGATATAAATATAAATATAAATATTATATTTATCAATTCAAAAATTTAATATTATTCATATATATATCTTTACCGTCTATTTCTGTTAAAAAAATTTAGTTAATTATAGATTAAATATTTAATCTTGATTAGTTAGTGAAGTAAATTTACCTTTTTATTCTTTCAGATATACATTTTTTAAAGGACAAAACTGTCATTTTACATATAATCTGTTAAAAAATAAACAAATTATATTCTTTCCAGATATTTCTGCATGAATATTTTTGAAAGGGCAAAACTGTCATTTCATATATAATCGGTTAAAAAATAAACAGTTAACTAATTATAATAAACCGGAAGGATATATATAAATAACGTTGGACTTTTGAAAAGATAAATATGAAAAGTTAAAATTTATAGGAATATACCTGCTATTCGATATGTTTATATAAAGCCGTATGCAATTAACCCTTAATTTTAAAGTCGGATAAATTTTACTAATCATTTCGAAATGATTAATTCCAAAAACTCAAGTCGTTTAAAAATACGTAATTAATTCATTTAAATTGTATAGGCACAGTGCTCACGAGTCACGACGTTAGATATATCGTTGGGTCGCTTGCTGTTAGGTCTATTATGGATCTCAGTCCCAGTTAATAAACAATTTATTAAGCTCAACAGATTTAATTTATTAGTCTTGTAAATTTATTATCACAATACAAAAAATTTAATCTATTTTTAATTTATAAAAAAATTGCCAACAAAAACAACTAGAAATAATTATTAACCAATAGAATCATAAATTTGATTAAAATTTTGATATAGCTATATATAAAAATTAAATTAAAAGTAAAAAGTTGATAGGTTTGTTTTAGTTGTGGGGGGTCAAATGCATTTTTACCATCAAAAAAGTGTTTTTTAAAATTGCTTATAGTTGAGGGTCTCCCATGCATTTTCATAAAAGAAATGGATCAATAGAGAGGTATGTGGACTTTGGGAATGGCGGTGGAGTCAAGAAATTTAGATCCAAAATGCTTTTCCCTTTTTTATTATTTGGTGGTTTTATTATTATTATTATTATTATTATTATTATTATTTTCTGTAAAGATTTAAAAAATTGTAAAAGATTAAAAAAAATATTAAGTCTGATTTATATAAAATTTTATCAATTTTAAATTTTGCAAAAATAAACCGCTATTTTAGATTTTACATATTCGAAACCAATTTTTAGAAAGCTGATCAAAATATTATTATATTTTTTTATCTTTTTTTTCTTTTTTTCGCTTTGTTATTTTTTCTCCGATCCGCCTCTATCGTTTTCACGACGATAATGAGTTGGTACTGGTACCGACGCCGACGTTTGAGAAGAAGGACGTTATTGCGAGCACGAATGATTCTCCAAAAAAAGTTTATGGCGATCTTCTTCCCGCGAGGACGGTAGCTATAATATTAAAAAATAAGAAAAATAAAAAAAATTATTTTTTCATATGTGAAAGATCAAAAACCATATTATTAAAATAAAAGTATATTGTTTTAATAAAATTTAACACTTTTTGACATGAAAATTATATTATTAAATAAAAAATATAGGTGGAGGAGGCGGTGTCGCCCTAGTTATCGTCGCTCAGGTGGAGAAGGGTCGGAGAAAAAAAAAAAAGGAAAAAAAAAAAGAGAAAAAAGAAAAATATTTTAATTAATTTTTTAAAAATTCAAGCTGAATCTCTAAAATTTAAAATAATAATTTATTTTTATAAAATCTCAAAATTGATGAACCTTTTATACAAATTAGTCAAAAAAATATAATTTCAAAATAAATCTGAATTGATAGCGCTCAATCCGCCATAAATCGGCAATACATAGAAACCAAAAATACAAAATGCAAGGAATAAAAATAAAATAAAATAATAAATAATAATAATAATAATAAATAAAAAATTGAACGGACGGTGGAAAATGCATTCCTAGAAAGGATCAAGTCCTTGAATAGTAGTAAGTGTCAAAGATTTT
>CM055068.1:49296421-49373632 GCA_029204045.2 Tillandsia leiboldiana | reverse complement strand
ATTTGAAGTTTACACTTTTAAACGTGGCCAATAATAACCCGGCCCATGTAACGGCCCAGAGAGTGATCACGTGTTCCGTGGACCGGGTCTATTGGGCCGAACTTGGACCAGCAATTAAAATAATTCGAAAGCCCAAAGAGCTAGTCATGATCCGGCCCATTTGGCCTGGTCCAGGGAGTTTATTATTATTATTTATATAAGGGGCAATTACTTATATACCCCTGAAAAATTTTCCACTTTCATATTTACCCCCTCTTAGAGTTATATGTTATATATTTTGTTATAAAATTATTGTTTTATTCTTTTAAATATATTTTTTCACCATAGTAATTTTTTTTGGATCTTATCAGAAAAGAAAAGGCATATTTTTTTTATATATTTTCGCTTTAACATTTTTATTTTGCTCAATAAATATAGAAAGGCTCTCTCCGTACCAAATAAAGTTGTCCAAATGCTAGATATTTTATACCCGATCCGAATCCTACTCGGATCCCTACTCGGATCCAATTCGGATTTAAATTGAATCCGATAAAAAAAGAATAATATACGAATAAAAAAAATGTGTTTTTATTGTTTTAAGATATAGTTTGTAATTTTTTTTTAACGAATTTTATTTGACTAGGTGCAACATATTATAACACAAGTTTTCTATAGTAAAAACTTTATAATTTGTTCATAAATTATTTAATAAAATTTATAAAAAATATATACATATAAAGTATCCATATCGGATCTAACCCAATTCGTGCCAGATCCGTATATAGTTTTAAGCAGGTAGTCTATAATCACTACTCATACTCACTCGAATAGACTCGATGGATATATTAGAAACTTAAGTATCCAGACACGAAATAAAGTCGTAGTTAACTAAATAAATAAATAAATATATATATATATATATATATATATATATATATATATATATATATATATATTTAATGTATGAGCACAGTATATGAACTATTCAAATCCAACCACATCCACAAAGACCTTTAATGCCAAATGGGTCCTAAGAGTATTTTAATACTTAAATAATATTTTGATTAATTTATATCATTAAAACATAGAAAATGAGTTGAACACTGAGAAAAAAAAAAAACAAGAAAAATGATAAATTGTTTACGCAAATGTTCAACCTCCCTTCTATTCATATAATCTTATAAATTTATCTTATTCTTTAATTATGATGTTTAAATTTATTAATTTTTTTAAAAAATAATTAATTTTATACAACTCTCTCTAAATATATCGATATATTCCTACAAAATTAAACTTTTTATTTTTTTAATTTTTTTTTTTAAAATTATTTATATATATTTCTATCGTCAATGTCCGTTAAAAAAAATATAGTTAATTATAGATTAAATATATAATTTTGATTAGTTAGTGAGATAAATTTATCGTTTTATACTTTCAGATATTATACTTAACTTTTTAAAAGGTGAGATTTTTATATTCCGTTAAAAAAATAAATAATAAATTAACGATAACATACTATAAGAATATATTTGAATAACTTAAATATATTTATTATTCGATATATTTATTGAGAATAGTAAGAAATTAAATTATATATATATATATATATATATATATATATATATATATATATATATATATATATATATATATATATATATATATATATATATAATCAAAAGAGTTGTTCAATTAGTCACCTCTAAAGAGAGGGATTTATTATACTATTTCATAAAATACTAAAAATTTAAATACAAAAATTTTTGAGGTCCTAGTGGGGCCCATGTAATAGCAACACATGTACAAACACCATGACTCACCACACCATGGTTTGATTCTTCGTGTCTCCACGTACAACACACGTGACGCTCTTGCAAAGAGGAAACAGCGCATGTGGACATGGGAAGGGTCTACAAATTTTCGCCCGCACCCGGTGCACCGTTCCTTCGCGCACCGCCTACTTATCGGCCCTCCATTATATTCGGAGCGCGTTTGTGTTATTAGGTTTTATTTGGATTTGGTGATTTTAAATTTATATTTTGATATTTAGATTTTTTCGTAGCCAACCTTAGAAAATGCCATATTGGACTACCCAAGAGCCTTTCTTGGGAAGTAGCTTGTGCGCTGTCCAAGAGAGACCTTGTCCCCTGATGAGTTAATGTGCTCTTTCACTCTGGGCTCTATATAAAGAGCAAGAGAGCTTGGTTAAGAAGAAGCCACAATATATACTCTCCTCTATTGTACAGTGCTATACTACACTGAGAATTATTTTTCTCTTTTGATTTCGAGTCTTACTCTTGCTGGAGTTCTGAAAGCCGTTGGGCTCGCTACGCACCATCCTGGAGTCGTTGTCGACGGAGTTGACAGTGGTCGTTGTATCGCTATGGGTGATTGCCGGAGCCTCCCACGTGGAGGGGCAATCTCGCTTCTAGGACAATGCTCACGCACGCCTCAACATTCACAGACTTCATCTAAACTTTGCTATATAGTATTTCGAGTTTAAATTAAATTTAAATTATTTAAAAAAATTAATTTGAAAAGATAAATTTTTCCAACATGTGTTTGGTCCATGATCAATGTGAAAATTGTCGATCAAAATTATACCACTTTGGAGGGTTTAGAACTTTAGACAGAGAATCTACAAGTTACTGACCGATCGATAGTGTAAGAATATGCATATGCACGTATATATATGCACCGGTTACAAGCAATAATTCTAAAAACTATGATAGCATAGGTGAATTTCATGGGCATGTTTGGTATTGAAATTATTTAGGGATAAGAGATATTTTTTTATTTCTCAAACACACCAGAAACTACGAGAATATTTTATTCTAGTACAATTAGAATAAATAGAAATTACTGTTCTCACTCTTCTCAATCATCCTCTTGCTTTTTTCTTAAATATTCTCCCACGTCTCCTGAGACAGATTTCCCGAGATACTATCTCTCATCTTTTCGAAGACAAAAAGTTCATTTAAAACAACTCATATTTTTTATTCTTTTTATTCCTCATTCTTATACTAAACACAAAATTTTTTATTTCTGAAATTATTTCTGTATTTTATATTTGTTTTTGTAATAATTAGTTCTGTTTTATGGTGTTACTAGAAAAATATTTTGGATTGATTTGAAATATCACATCATTTTATATTACTGTCACACTAGGACGAGGGAGTGGATGTGTTGTATGTTTCTCGTATAATTTTATCCAATGAGAGGTTTGTACCTCCACCACCTCGTCACATTGAAGTGACATGCACCAAAAAAAAAAAAAAAAAAATGACAATAAAATCTATAATACACTAGAGATGGATTTTGATATTTTGCCGACATGTTAATTTATAGGGACAATTTTTTATATATTTTTAAATTTTTTTTTTATTTTTAGATTTATCTTTCTTAGAAGGTTAATATTAAAATTACCCTTCGTATGTTCCAGTTTCTTTCTAAAATTTGTTAGTGTACCGTTTGAAACTGTGGTTATCTGTGTAAAATTATCATTTTGCCTTTTCAAATACACCCTTCTACCATAATCAACTTTTCTTATGTATTCTTAAAATTTTCAATAGTTTAGGTAGATAGGGATAAAATAGGTATATCTGATAATTTTCAATTCCGATTATTATTTAACTCTAGTTTAACCCTAGTTAACTTTACAAAGAAAAACGGTAGGAGTATTTTTAATAACAGTGGAACGTATGAAGGGTATATTGGAAAGAAAAAAAAAAAAAAAGGATAAATCAGATATTTCTTCAGATTTTAGGGGTACACAGGCAATTATCTCTAATTTATAACATTTAAGTTGGTAGATGAAAAATATAAGTATTTACAAGTTTTTCTAATTAGTGTGAAAAATTTGATAAATATTAATATTATTTTTGAATTATTTTTTATATTAAATTTGATTCTGAACATTCTCTCACTTTTAAGAGGTTCTAATTAATGACTATTTAATTTGAAAGTTGAAAATAGAGATTTAATTTTAGTATTAATTTTAATTTTTGATATCATAACAAATTAAAAACCCATTATTCTAAGATTTTATTTGGTTCAAGTATTAATGGGAGGGGAATTAGGGGTTGTACCCAAACAAAATTAAAAGTTAAGGTGGGTTATTCTCACCTTAATAGGTTATTTTGGAATAATTTGTTAAGGAATTTATTGTTTCTCGTGCTGATTCTTTTTTCGTAAATTTTTAAATTTTAAATTTTAAATAAAAAAATAAAAATTAAATATTTTAAAATTTAAATTTAATTTTATATTTAATATTTAATTTTTATTTTTTAAAAATTTAAATATAAAATTTAAATTTTAAAATTCAAATATAATAAGAGGTATAATATTATTATTTTACATTTATAAATATCCACTATTTTTTTTATTCCACCTTTTATATATATATATATATATATATATTCGATCACTATTTTTTTTTATACCGAATACTAATTAAATTCTCATCCAAACACACATTTACTTTCGTTCCAAACTTATACATGAACTTATATCAATTTTTGGAATAAACAATTTATACTTATATCCAAACCAAACTTATACATGAACTTATATCAATTTTTGGAATAAATAATTTATACTTATATCCAAACCAAACAATACCTGAGATAGCGTTTGGTTGGAAATATGACCTGAAATTAGATCTTGTTTCAGTCTTATTCTCCAAATCTTATTTTCCAAACGCGTTTAGTTATGGATGAAAATAACAGTTCTCATTTTCGTAAAACAAGTTAGTATAAGTTTGGAATTATTGTTCCACTCTTTTTCTTAAAATAAACTTATTTTCACTTAAAAACAAACTTAATTAAAATAAATATAATTTTAATTATTATATTAATTCTTTAATTAATAAAATATTTTGACTGTTCTAATTATTTCATTAATTAATTATCTAACTATTAAAGAATTAACTGATTGATTTATTAATTTATTAAATTATTTGTGGTTAATTAAATTATTAACTATTTTATTAATTAATATTTTTATATTAATTAATTAGATAAAATATTATTATTTTAAAATTATAAGTACTCTTATTCTCATTATTCTAATTTAACTATTTAAATGTTATTTTTTATTTCCGAAAACAATCTAATTTTCATCCAAATATAAAATTAATCTTATTCCTTTTTAGTTTAAGAATTATACGCATATATAAAGAATAAACAGTTTTTACTTATATCTGAACCAAGCGTAATGCCACGGACTTAAGCGAAATTGCTTAAAAAGCTCGCGCGACGCTCGCCTTCGTTCATGAAGTGAGCAAGCCTACACTCTCTCTTGCACTCTTAAGTAAGAATCAGTTGTACTTTCTAATTCCAGAAATACAATCTCTCTTTTTCAAACTCTCTCTTGCACTCTAACTTAGAGCGAGTAGGTCTAGATTCGCAAGAAAAAGTCGCCTTCCTTCACGAAGTGAGCAAACCTACACTCTCTCTTGCACTCTTAAGTAAGAATCAGTTGTACTTTCTAATTCCAGAAATACAATCTATCTTTTTCAAATTTCCTCTTGCACTCTAACTTAGGACGAGTAGGTCCAGATTCGCAAGAGAAAATGTAGTCTTGCTCACTTCGTAAAGAAAGACGAGCGCCGCGCGAACTTTTTAAGCAATTTCGCTTAAGTCCGTAACAGTAAGCTAACTAACTGTAAGTCAAAATATGGGGCAGAGCAGGAGTTAAAAGTGCAGCAAAGCAAATAGATGCTGCAGCAGGCAACTGCAGTGAGCCAAAACAACCATAACTGCTGCAGCTGTATTTGTCCAGGAAGAACCTTCCTGGAAGGTGGCCAGTTCCTGTCCTCCTCCTATGCTCCCCACCAAAACCCCTTTTGTCTCTCTATTTTTTTTTTCTTTTTTTTTTTTTAAAAAAAAAAATAGTGCTGGTACTGTGTGTGTGTATAAGCATTTTTCGTACACGGCACCTCTAAAAATTTCGTCGCGGTCTCAAAATCAAAATCTAATCATGCAATGCATGTTAATATATAAAAAGATCAGCATTCTGTTTTGTGGCAGAATATTAGCATAAGTTAAAAGTAAATTCAACTTTCTGCTTCGTGGTAATAGACTCAGAAGACTAATAAGTTGAATGAGACTGCATGCAGTTCACAATAAACCTAACGTCAAGAGTTCCAATAATAAATCCAACGTTCAGATAGATTGAGTTCGGTCGAGATTCGTGGACGTTGTATCTATACACTTTAAGTGAGTTAGTTGCGTATTTCTAATAACTCGAACTTTTGAAAGTCAATAATCCGACAATATTGAGTCATATTCGAAATGACGTGAAACTGATTGAACCTAATCATAATCAAGAATTATAAATAATATATTTATATAAATATAGTATTTATAAACATATAAATACTATATTTATATATTTAAAATAAAATTAATTAGGCAATTAAAAGTGCCTACGCATCAAAATTAAGTACCTTGAACTTTTATTTCTCATAAACGTACTAATTGTTTTTTTTTTTTTTTTTTAGAGTCACACCATTGATTTTTTGTGACTCCCCATCACTTGCAATTTTTTATATGGAGTGCCATATCTATTACACTAGTTCGTAATTTGAAATATAAATTATAAAAAAAAATTAGACATTAAATATAAAATATTAAAATATTATTGTTAATTTTTCTATGCCATATGAGAATTAAGGGAGGTTTTGAATTCTGACAATTTAAACTAATTATTTCATAAATTTTAGAAGTATGATAACCTCCGTTTTATTAAATCGCCTTTGAATTATAAATCAGTTCGGTTAAACTTCATTTAGAATATTTGAAATATTTAAAAAATATTTGTTTTGAGTGATCGAGGGGATCCAAAATTAATATATAGTTTTAATGACCGTGGCGATCGATCTATTTACATATATTTAAATTATGTAAAATTTTAATATAAATTTTTTTATACTGTATAAAATAAGATCAATATTTGATCTAAAATTTAGTGTCATATCATAACTTTTGTAAGATTTTAATTTGTCATCGTTGGTTTTAAATTCTCTCGTTTTCTAGATAAATGGTGTTGAAAATTATAAAATTTATTTTTTAAATACTGTCAATACTGAGTCAATCGTCGATTCGAAAGTTGCAGTATCGAAAATGACTTAATAATATGCAAACCACCGTACTTTTTAGAGCACACAATCCACACTCTAATACTCTCAATACTCTAGATCAAGTCTAAGAGAGCCGATCGTCGATTCGGGAGTCCCAATATCGAAAACGACTTGATATAACATGTAGACCACTGCATTTTTTAAAGCACACAAGCTGGACTCTAATAATTTCACTACTCTAGATCAAGTCTAATGGACCCGATCGTCGATTCAAAAGTCCCAATATCGAAAATGACTTAATAGCACGTAAACTATCATACTTCTTTAAGCACGCAAGTCGGACTCTAATACTTTCAATATTTTAAATCAAGTTTAACGGAGCCGATCGTTGAGTCGAAAGTCTCAGCATCGAAAAACGACTTGATATCACGTAGACCACCGCGCTTCTTAAAGCACACAATTCCGATTCTAACACTTCTAATACTCTAAATCAAGTTTAACGAAGCCGATCGTCAATTCAGAAGATTTAGCATCGAAAACGACTTGATAGCACATAGGCCACCGTACGTTCTTCTTAAAGCACGCAAGTCAAACGCTAATATTTTCAATACTCTAGATCAAGTCTAATAAAACTGATCGTCGATTCTCGTCCCGGCATTAAAAACAACTTGATAGCACGTGGACCATCAAAACTTCTTAAAGTACACAATTCGAACTCTAACACTTCTAATACTAGAAATCAAATTGAACATATTCGATCATCGCTTCAAAAGTTTCGAAATCGAAAACAACTTAACAGAACGCAAGCCACCGTGGTCCTGAAAGCACACAAGCCAAACTCCAATAAGTATAGTGCATTATATATATATAGGGAATGTATAAGTGTACACCCCCTTGGGGATGTACATCTTACACCCCACCCCATCCTGGGGTGGAGTGAATTCCACTCGTCACTCGATGTGACGAGTGACGAGTAAAAATATACTCACCCCAGGATGGGGTGGGGTGTACGATGTACACCCCTTTTGGGGTGTACACCTAGCAAAGCCCTATATATATATATATATATATGAGCAATGCTACATGTACACCCCGAAGGGGTGTACATCATACACTTCCACCATTTTAATGGTGGCGATACTTTTTACGGGTCACATCAAGTGACCCATCATTACACCCCCACCCTTAGATGGGTGGGGTGTATGATGTACACCCCGAAAGGGGTGTACACATAGCATTTTCCTATATATATATAGGGAATGTATAAGTGTACATCCCCTTGAGGGTGTACATCTTACACCCCACCCCAGGATGGGGTGGGGTGAATTCCACTCATCACTCGATGTGACGAGTGAAGCTATACCCATCCCAGAATGAGGCGGGGTGTAGGATATACACCCCTTTTGGGGTATATATATATATATATATATATATGAGCAATGCTACATGTACACTCCGAAGGGGTGTACATCATACATCTCCACCATTTTAATGGTGGCGATATTTTTTACGGGTCACATCAAGTGACCCATCATCACACCCCCACCCTTAGATGGGTGGGGGTGTGAGATGTACACCCCTTACGGGTGTACACATAACATTTTCATATATATATATATATATATATATATATATATGAGTGTACTCCATGTGGTGGCAATAACTAATCTTCCTCTCTCTCTCTCTAGTTCAACAATTCCCACACCATGAGTTGCTCTTCCACACACAAACTCTCTCTCTCTCTCCACTCCTCTTCTCACAAAAGAAGAGAGCATTGTACATAGTAGAATTTACAATGAAGATCTAGCTAGTACATACATACATATATATATATAGTTAATTGTTTTTCTTAGTACCATTCCAATCCTCTCTATAAATAAGCACACTTATTGATGGCCATCATGGCCGGGATGCTCGCGGGCGCTGACTCCGCGCGGCGGCGACGGCGGCAGCAGCAGCTCCGCCAGGCCGGACCGGCGGCAGATCCTGCCGCGGTCGGATCGCGGCGATCATCATCATCATCATCATCTTCTTCTTCTTCTTCTTCTTCTCTGTTTTCTCATACAACAAAGAGGAGTGAGACTCACCACAGTGTTACAACCCCGGTTAGTGATAATGTAGAGTTAATTACTATTATTATTATTATTAGTGTCTGATAATAATGAATAATTAAGATTGGAGTTTAATTAATAATCTTTTTTTTTGTGTGTGTGTTTTCTTTTTTTCAGCAAATAATTAGGAGCAATAATAATAATAATAATAATAATAATAATAATAATAATTACATAAAGAGAGAGCTTCATGATTGGAACCTTGGGAGTGGCGCTCGCGAGGCCAAGGAGAGGTTGGATGAAAAGCTTCGAAATCAGAGAGCTTCAGTGACTACAAGGTAGAAAAATTAAAATTTTTCACTTATCAGCTTAAATTTTTGGACTCGATTCGATCTCTTTAATATAAGGCTAAATTACAGAAAAATTTTATGTAATATTTAGCTTTTTTATTTTGCCATTTCTGTTTTTTAAAAATCTACGGCGTTAACGAAGAAGGTAAATTGACGAAAATGCTCTTATCTTATATTGGAGAGAATGAATTTTAGTTTATTTCTCGTCATTCTTGAAGGGTATTTTGGATATATCAAATAATATTTTTTAAAAAACTGACGATTCACTTACGGAGTGGCGGCGGGGGTAAATACATATTTCGATAATTATAAGAGAGTAAAATATAGATTTTTAAAAAACAGGACAAAATAAAAAAAAATATATTACAGAAATTTTTTTTATAATTTAGCCTTAATATAATATTATTTAAAATAATATGAAATAATTGTTGTTCTTCGAAAGTTTTTTAAAAAATGGTAGTGTCGTGTTAGAATTTGATTCATACACTCAACCATTTCGTAATAGTTCTTCTAGATTAAAAAAAAAAAAAAACTAAATTATTATAAATTAGGTGGAGCGAACATGTCATTTCATATATAAAATATATAATATTTTTAAAATATTATAAATTTTAAACTAAACAGTTTATTATATTTATAAACTAAGCCACTCATATGACATAATAATAGAGTTGGAGATTTTTGAGATGTGAGATATATAAGGACGAATAAAAAATAATTAAATAATCAGACTAAAATTTACAAAAAATATAAAAATTTTAAAAATATCCTAAAAAATATAAAAATAGAGGTGTAAATACTTAAATTTGGATCTCAAATTCGATTGAAACTTTGAAAACGAATACTTGACGGAAAAATTATGGTCGCGTTTTTTTCAAAAACTCTAACGCTAAACAACTGCTTTAGTTATCACCTAAGAGTAGGGGTGTCAACGAGTCGAACATGAGCAAGCTGGGTCCGCTCGTGTTCGGCTCGTTTAATAAACGAGCCGAATACGAGCTGGCTCGTTTAAATATCGAGTTGAAAAATTCGGCTCGTGTTTAGCTCGTTTATTAACGAGCCGAACACGAGCTGGCTCGCAAACAATAAATTTGATTTTTATTCTTACTATTAGGTGTAAAGTGAAAAAAAAATTTTAAAATTTAAAATTTTAATCTAATAATTAAAATTCACAAAAATTTGATGACCTAAAATCTAAATAGTAAAGTTTATATATATATATATATATATATATATATATATATATATATATATATATATATATATATATATATATATATATATATATATTCGAGCTGTTATCGAGCCGAACATGAGCGAGCTGACCCCAGCTCGTGTTCGGCTCGTTTATTAAACGAGCTGAAAAATTCGGCTCGTTTACTAAACGAGCGATTCGATTTCGAGTTCATTTCGAGCCGAACACGAGCTGGCTCGCGAACAGCGAGCTGGATTGCCGCCCCTACCTAAGAGCCCTAAATTGGAGACTCTAATTCAAGAGGGAAAACACAAAATCAAAAATGTACAAAAATTTTCTTATATATTTTTATCTCTTTCTTTTTGTGTGTGTGCGCGCGCGCACACGCGTAATAGTCGACGATATAGCATGGCGAGCATGGTAGGTGCATTGCAGAGAGAGATCTTCTCTTGTCGGAAGAGCGCGAGAAGGTTCACCTGGAGCAAGTTGGTGTGGAACAAGACGTCGGCGGAGGCGAAGCCTGATCACGCCGCGACGGAGTGCGTGGTCTGCCTGGAGGAGTTCAGAGCAGGCGACGAGCTGATCCACCTGCCGTGCGCCCACCGCTTCCACCGGAGCTGCGCCGTGCCCTGGCTCGAAATCTCGCCGAATTGCCCCTTTTGCCGTACATGTATCTTTTCTATTTTCAAATAGTACGTAAAACAGAGTGTATCTTCGAGGTTGAATAACGTACTGGTACTGGTACTAATCATGTAAATGTTTCGGAAGATCAATAAATTTGAAAAAATATAAATATTTTTTTTAAAAAAAATTATTTGTACAAATTATGCGACTGAAGATTAATTTGATGCTAAACAGAGAGCGTTACAGAGTCCACAGCAAAAGATTTTTATATAATTCCAAATTATTATTATAAAAAAAAATGAGTCAAAATTACAAACTTTGCACATTACAATATAGGAAAATGCTTTGTGTACAATATAACATAGAGTTCATTTTTTGCATCTCTCTCTATACATTTGGGCTAAAATATAGAAAATTTTTTTGTAAATAATTTTTTTTCATTTTTTTTTTTCTGACTTTTAAAAATCTATATTTTATCTCTTTAAAATATCAAAAAATATTTTCAGAAAATTACGGTATTAATGAAGAGGGTGAAATGACCATATTACCTTTACTTGTTGTATAAAAAAAAATTAATTTTTAATATATTTCTATCATTTCAAGAATATTTTCGATATAAATTATAAAAAATTAATAAAACCTTAACGGAGGAGGACCAAATGCATCAACTTGAATTTTTAAGACGGTAAAATATAAATTTTTGAAAGTCAGAAAAAAAGAAGAAGAAGATATTTATAAATAGATTTTATATAATTTAGCCTTACATTTATATATAGGGAGATTTTACACGCTCAAATAAAATTATGGTACAGAGCTTATGTAAAAATATTATCTTAATTATATATAGGATTAATTTCATATTGCTCTATGTAAACATATCGAATAGTAAATATATTTATACAAAATTTAATTTTTTATATTTATTTTTTTAAAAGCCCTAATTTGTTTATATATATATATATATATATATATATATATATATATATATATATATATATATATGAAAAATGCTAGATGTACACCCCAAATGGGGTGTACATCTTACACCCACCCCATCCTAGGGGTGGGTGAATTCCACTCGTCACATGATGTGACGAGTGGATGAATATCCACTCTAAGATGGGGTGGGTGTAGGATGTACACCCCATTTGGGGTGTACACCTAGCACTTCTCATATATATATATATATATATATATATATATATATATATATATATATATATATATATATATATATATATATATATATATATATATATATATATATATATATATATATATATATATATATATATATATATATAGAGAGAGAGAGAGAGAGAGAGAGAGAGAGTAGTGCTTATATACTCTCAAAAACACAAATCCAAATATAATTTGCATTGGAATTTGTATTTTTGTAAAGTCAATTAAGGAGAGAGAAAAAAATAAATAAATAACACAAATCCCAATGCAAATACAATAGTAAAAAATTCACAAACACATTTGAGCTCATGCTTTTGAGTTATATATATATATATATATATATATATATATATATATATATATATATATACTATTAATGCCCGTTAGAAAAATATAGTTAACCATAGGTTAAATACTCAATCTTGATTGGTTAGTAAGGTAAAGTTACCTTTTTACCCTTTTAAAGGAGGAATACATTTGAAAGAATAAAATTGACATTTTAATTATATTGTGTTAAAAGAAAATATAGTGAGCTAAGGATAACAAACCAGAGAGATATATGAATAATTTAGAACTCTTGAAGGAATAAATATAAAAAGTTGAACTTTATAGAAATATTTTTACCATTCAATATATTTATAGAAAGATATATGAAATTAATCCTACTGGTTGAACAAGTATTAAATTAGCGCTTCCACTTTAGAGTTTAAAATCTCATTTTATTCAAAATGTGTGGTGATAAAATATCCCTAATTAGTAATTAGTTAAATAATGGATCTTAGCAGCTAAAATGAGATTTTTTTAGCAACAATAGGTGGATCAGTTTCCCCAGGTCAATAGGTGGATCTTTAAAAGGCACAAAATCTGGGGAAAAAAGAAAGTAGGAAAAAAAAGTGATCAATTTCACTTGTAAAAATTTTGACCTACTGCTACAAAATTTTCATAATATGGATTTTATATTTTTTTAAAATGTTGATATTATCATATAAAAAAATTTGGTTGGTTGATTTACATGCGCAAAAAATAGAGTAAAAATTTTATAAACATAGAAGAAAAATATTTTTATGTATTCCTAAAAAGTTATATTTATATATTATTAGAGTATAAATAATTTAATATCTAAATAATATTATTTGAAATTTTTCGGATGAGCGCTGCGTGACGAAAATCTGATTTTATTTAAATAATTTTTAAATAATATTATTTAATGTTCATAAAATTTTTGAATTTCTAGGTAGTGACTAATCATTAAAAACCCACAATAGACACAGAAGTGGATGTCAAATAATAGAGGTGGGTGGGGCATCATGTCCTTTCAAAATAAGAATTTGGTTATCCTCTACTTATGTATCTGCAATTTTTTTTTTTTTTTTTTTTTTCTATTACAATTATTTTATAATATAAAATTTAAAATATTTAATTAAATACTTTTTATTATATATATATATATATATATATATATATATATATATATATATATATATATATATATATATATATATATATATATATATATAACTGATTGTATTTTTCTGATGGTACGAATTTCGAATCAACGATTGATTTGATTAGACTTAATCTAAAATATTTAAAATATTAAAAAAATAAATTATATAATTTTTTGATATTAAAAAAATAAATTATATAATTTTTTGATATTATTTATCTAGTGATAAAAAACTCAAAATCAACAATTAAAAATAAAAATTTTAAAAAATATGATGATATAATATTAAAATTTTAGATCAAAAATATCATTTTTATTTTATATAGTATAAAAAATTTTCTATATAATTTAAATATTCTTACACCGTTAAACTTACAAACGACTTACCACACCCATTAAAATTACTAATTTTTAACCCCTCCGATCACTAGACAAATAACATCAAAAATATATAAAATTTATTTTTAAAATTTTTTAAATACTCCAAATCACGTTTAACAAAACCAATCATTCTTCAAAAATTTTAATATTGAAAACAAAACATTCATATTTTTTAAAAGCACACAAATCTAGCTCCAATATGTTATAAATGTCACAAAGAAATGTTTTCTCCTTAGCATATGTTTTGTGTGGTTGTACAGACTGTTTTCTGGAATTAACACTCATCCACCTGCAAGAAGAAGAATAATAATAATAGAGGACTGAAGTTGATTGATGTGACTTGCATGTTGAAGATAACTATGACAACCATTAACACATTAAATTTAAAATTAATTATTATATTTAAATATACTGACTCATAAATAATATTTTGAAAAATTTACGGCGATTCCAACCTTATTCTATTCCATCCAATTCCATTGTGAATATGTTCATATAGAAATTAGGTTTTACATTCAAAACCACAAACAGTATACTTTCACTTTCTACATGGGAAACAAACAAAACACAAAGCAATTATTTCAGTTACTAAGTAGTATTTTGATCTACCACTTACTTACAAAATGAACACAGGAGAGAATGAATGCAGATTTCGGATTATTTACAGCGAAAATAGTAAGACGACGAAAGCGAAAAGGAAAGATTTCAAGCACAAGAAGAAGCTACTTGCGCGCAATTTGAAAAGGCTACATTGCAGCCCTAGTTCTCAAAGGTACGAGGCGGACGACGATTGAATATAAAAACTTTGATTTGTAGCCGTTTCTGGCTTAAACTTTTTAAATTGTTGCAATCAGATGACATCGTCCGAGCCCAGTCCACTGACACGATATCCTACCAACCGTCACATCATCGACACATTATCGCCCGTTTAATCAACCGATGATATGACATTTTAATCAGTGCCACGCGACACCACACCAATAATGAAGGGGGAGTGAGAAGAGGCAGATATTATTGCCTGCACAAGGTACAGCAGAGCATCCATGCACAAGAAGCAAAACTTAAACAAGATGATCGTCAAATCGAAATCTAAACCATCGGATACGACGACGACGTTACAAGATCAAAAAGGCATATGTGTCAAAACTAGTAAGTTTCGGAAATTCATTACAAAGTTCTAGGAAGCTCAAAATCAACTTTGTGGAAGGGATTACGATTTAATTTTCATCCGAAAACATGGTTTTCCTATGTAGTAGATCAAATTCAACGGATTACATTCGACTTGAAACTCACTCAGGTTTAAGTTTTGCTAATGACACGCGTGCTCTGGTGCACCTGGTGTGAGCAATAAGTTCTCCCCTTTCTTCCATCTCCTAGGTATGTGGTGGTGACAGAGCAATAACTAAAATGCCATGCCATCACCATTTCAGCATGGCGATGGCGTCGTATTGACGGCGCGTCAGTGGCTAGGACGCCGCGTCAGCATCGTGCTAAACACTCTAACTCTATTGGACAAAGTTTTGACGATAAAACTTGATTGCAACAAATTAAAGTTTGAGGATCAAAATACCACTTACATTAAGGTTTGAGGCTCGTGAGCGAGAGCAATTCACCCAACTTGAGTTACTGTGCGCATTGGGGCTTGGCTTGAACAGCTTCTGGAATAGTTTTTCAGCTTCCAAAAGCGATAGTTAAAATTTAGCAAACGACAAGTTTGAAACTGTAAACTGTGCTCGGGCGTGAAGTTGAAAACGAGCTTCCGAGCACCGAATTTGAAGTTTCTGCTTTTGCTGCAGGAGGAAGTTGAGAAGATACCGATGGAAAAGCTACTACTGTTTCTTCGAAGCTGATTCACTCAATAACATTTCCACAGAAGCTCTTGCAGGACCGAACAAGCTTTATAACTCTAAGATAAACCCTCGCATACATCCCCGCGACACAAAGGACACACCCTGTATTCATCAAAGAAAGAAATAAAAAATATAGTATAGTTTGGAAAATGGTAATTCCTCGAAATGTAAACAAGAAGAGTCTCAGCGCTAATTATACCGGTGTATTTCTTTAAGCCACTTGTCAATGCACGGCATATGATATTCATGGTGGCAGGGAAGGACTCTGATCTGATCTCCATCCTCATATTCGGAAAGGCAGATATAACATCTAGTGAAGCGCATAACAAAAAAATGTAATATTATGAAGTAGGATAAAGCAAAGTGTATGTTACTTATATTATTTATCTTTCGCTAGCCACAGAATAGAAGGATAGTATTAACTAGAGAGCTAATTGCTCCGCCGAACTACGTACCACGGTAATGAAAATAAGTTATTGCAGCTCGAAAAGATACTTTCTCCTATACGACATTTTCAACCATTCAAATAGACACAAAAGGACGAAAGTGACTCCACAGTCGTGTTAAGAATGCAAAAAAAGTATTTTCTGGGGGCTAGTTTTAGATCAAAAACTTACTGTTCAATGTCATCGCCAGTTCCAGCCGCATCAAGCTTTTTGTAACTCTTAGAGGGCAACGAATTAACAATAGACTCCGGCGCGGGGAGAGAAACCATAGATAGAGAAAGTGACACAGGCTGGCGATGAATTTCATCCAAGACCTGCAGAGTATTTATATCTAAGTCAAAATATCGTATAAGCACTCAAGTCATATCTTGGGCATGCATAAAATTTTAGTTTCTTATAATTGTTAAACAGTAAACATATAAAAAATATGATAGTTCAGTAGTTAGCATAAAAAAAAAAATTGCACATATAGAAGAGAGGGGAAGTGGGGATCATCTTGGTGAACATGCAATATGAAGAGGCACGAGTACTGATGTTGTAAACAAATGGGACTAGAATTATACATAGCTTCCAAAGCTAGAAGAACAGAATCTGACTTCTCCAATCTCATTGGAGAGTACAGAGGATCTTACGGTACAAACCTCGAACAACGCTTCCGCTAGCATGACGATTCTTGAAATACTTGCTGGGGTGCTCGATTCTTCAGCCATAGAGAATGAACTGCATGAGCATGTGCCATATGGGTGGAGCCCTGTCGAACAAAAGGTAGTTGGCGTACTGCCATCCTCAAAGCCAGGACGATGGTGTTGCCTTACCTGCAACAAGGAACTGTAAGACCCAAAATATCCAGAAATTCACCTCACGAATTTATGTAAAAAATGAATTGGATTTGAAATGAAATATCATAGAATTGCACTAAAAAGGCTAAGTAGTTTTCCGTTGAAAAAAAAAATCGGTGGAAAAAAAGTTTTACGTTTTGTAGTGTTTGATTTGTAGGGATTTTTTTTTTTTTTTTTTTACGGCTAAACAAGCGCACGAAAAACAAAATTTCAAGCCGAAAAGTAATTTTTGGTACATTTTACGGCCAACCAAACACACCCCAGGATTTCATGTAGCCTAACTTGAAGTAATAAATAACATAAAAGATTACCCGGGATCTTGAATGCCTGCTTAGACTACTTGAGCCATGGCGCCTGCGGCGAGAGTACCTTGACTCATCTTCAACATCATCTCCAAAAAGATCAAAACCAAGTTCAAGCCATCTATCATAAAATCCTAGATTAGAAGTTTGCTCAGATGATAAAAGTGATGCCACAGAGTCAATATGGCCTCTGGAACTGCTTCTGGTAAAAGCATCCCAAAACAGCATTCTACTATTCCTTCTTCCCAAGCTGCTGCTCGTCCCGCCAGAGCCACTAGGTAGTACATCAGAGGAAACACTCGCCATATCTACGTTAAGTATGCTTTCACTACTCAGTTCTTGTGACCCCCTCAATGCAACATCATCTGGACCAGAATGGTGTGTGCCTCTTGTAGGTTCTTCACCTAATGGACATAAAGTTGAAGAAGAATTTGAAGCAGCAGAGTTCAAATTTGAGTTAAAGCTATGACTACTTGATCCTTCACTGGAAAGTTTGCTATAGGATGAAGTTCCAACGAGCGGAAAATCTCTGTTAGTAGTATTACCAACTTCCAAAGCTGGGACAAAGGCATTATCTGCATTTCTTAAGGACTGTTCAAGAATACCTGGTTTTTTGGAGGTGCTTGCCTGATCACAAGTCCTCTCAGATATAATTTCCGGACCAGAACTCATACTATGAAGAGAAACCATAAGTTCCATGCTTGAAGATTTCCCTGAATCACTAGTTTCAATATTTTTCAATTCCATTCCACTTTCCTTGTGGTTACGATAAGTAGGTTGACTTGAACTGAGAGGGTCATTCATGGAATTGGAAGAGGTGTTTCCAGATGAAATTTTCAGAGGCGACTCGGCTTGGACGCTGACAACTTTAGTTGACAATGTATCAGGAACACTCTCTGGAATCACCACCTTCTCCGATGGCCAAGCTTCTATCTGCAGAAAAAGAATTTCACTATAACTAATGATAAATAAAAGGAATTCCCATGTTTCATTCCACTATGTTGAACAACGTAAAAAGCAGTAGCTCTTCAGTGCTGGTCTAATCAGAGAAAAGCTTTTGGTCAAACCTCATGAAATATTACAGCAGTATATCAGAGATTAAATCATGTATTATATGAAACCTGAGTTGGAGCATACAGGAAACCACAAGCGGCACACCCTTTTTTTTTCTTTTTCTTTCTTTTTGAGATAAAAAACCAGCCTCTTTGCAAAATAATAGTTTACAAGATCTCATCCTAACAGGAGAGGCCTACTCTATTACTAATGGATTGACTCTATGAAAACAAAGACTAATAATGATAATACAAATGTAAATCTAATTGGACAAATTAAAAACAAATAAACTCAAACTACGTAAATAAGCTGAAACTGGATTTGACTAAACATAAGCTATCAATATGTTTTCTAAGTGGTGCAGATTTCTTAAAAGAATAATTTAATAAAATAGCACACTGGAGAATGGAGCAAATCAAATGAATTCAAAACTAGGAATGATTTAGTAATTTAAGGCCAACTAATCGAAATACCATCTCAGCAAATCGACAGACAAAACTAAATTAAAAATTATAGCAAGTACAAACTTATAACAATCGAGCTCCAAAGGGGTTCTATAATTGCAAATTACACAAATATAGCGACACCAATATATACGCACTGCATCTGCAAACATAAATAACCACAAAATGCAACGGAACTACTAGAATCTCGTCCTTCTCAGCATTTTTTTGACAGTGATCCTTTTCTACTCCTTTCACAATTAAAAAGACAAAAGTATATTGCCAAAATCCAAGACAACCTTAAGTCACTATTTTGTTTCTATACCGCAAATAATGCGAAAAAGCCTCCATATCCAGATAAATCAACATCCAAACAGAAAAAATAGCAAGAATTTAAGTGTCGTGGCACGGGATCATGCCGAAAACCTGCTGACACGATACGGCACGGTGTGTGTCTGATCGTGCCGATGCGTGCCGGTCACAAAAAATACATATGTGCCGACACATAATGATATGAAATATTTACTTTCTTTAGCAATAAAATATTCTAATTATTTATTATATATCTTTATCAAATATTTTGAACTTTATTGAAAATATTACTAAGTAATTACAAGAAAAGAGACTTTTGAGTTGAGTTATTGGTACGGGGGTTGTATCGTACCGATATCCCATTGGCACGATACGGTACGGCAGATACGGCCCGTACTGATGGGCACTTAAATCCTTGAAAAATAATAGATAGAAAGATAAAGATAAAGAAAATAAAGAAAGCTAAACCTACGGCCTTGTTTGGCATCGTTGTCGTTTTCTTGTTTTTCTAAACATAATTTCTGCGTGAAATAGTGTGGAAGGGAATGGTGTTTTCTCTGCGTGGAAGCAACTTTCTTTTGTTTCTAATTTTATTTATTTATATATATATATATATATTTACGAAGCCGTCATCAATCGCTTGGCCGGAATACATTACAAACTAACTAATCATGACAACAAGAGAAAAATCCTCACACTGTTATATCAAATTATACAGATTTAATTTTAAAAAAACAGAAAAAGGGGATTTTTTTTTTCCTTCTCTCCTCATCGCGCCAACATTTCCATTACTTTTAATGAAAAATAAATCATCTTTAATCTCCACATACAATAATATTTTTTATTTTTTTTTGATTGAGAGGTAAGCAAGGATAGAATTATTATCATCCAATGGATTATGCATTGTATTTATGCCCAAAAAAGCAACGAAATTAGTAATCTAATACATATTATTTCGAACAGATGCAAAATTTTAGAGTAACCAATCAACTATTTCCTAACTCAAAATTTACACACGGATTCAACAACCCCAAAGGAACAGATACAACAAATACACCACACAAGATTCAGATAACAGGGCATCGATTAATCCTAGGGTTTGAGGGGGAAAGCGTTCGTTCTAGGGCACCTGGGTCGAATCGGAGCGGGAGTTCTCGGCGGATGCGGCGGAGGCGGCGGCGCCGCCGCCGCCGCCGCAGAGGAGGACGCCGAGGCGGAGGCGTCTCCGGCGAGGGCATGGGCGGGTAGAGGAGGACCTCGGCTCGATTCTACTACTCCCGGAGCCCATTTCGAAACCCTAATTCGCCGAGAAGAGAGAGAGAGAGAGAGAGAGAGAGAGAGAGAGAACGAGGAGGAGAGAGAGAGAGAGAGAGAGAGAGAGAACGAGGAGGAGAGAGAGAGAGAGAGAGAGAGAGAGAGAGAGCATGGGCCTTCAAATAATTGGCCTATTATTTATTATTATTTATTTATTATTTATTTATATATATATAATAATAGTATATATATATATATATATTTATAATTATTAATTTTAATTTTTAAACAGGTTTTTCTATAATATTTAAAAATAATAATAATAATTTGTCGAATAATTTTTCTAAAATTTTATTTCTTCGAGCGTACAAACTCATTTTTAATTTTTTAAAATTATTATCATTATTTATAAATAATTTTAAATAAGTTATAAAATTGTTATGAGATGGTTAAGATAGTTATTTTTTATCTAAAAAATAAAAAAATAATTATTATTTTTTTACCCTCACACTAATTTGGATGAAATAGAATTATTTAACAAAAATAAAATTTTAATAAAATTAATTAATAAATTATAGAATTAAAAAATATATTTAGTAAAAATTTTCCCCATTGGCCATAGGCTTGGTTAGGGATATTTGTGTGGTTGGAAAATAAGGTTTATTAATATTTCGCTAAATATAAAAATATAGTGTTTTTTTGTTTTTTTTTGGAGACAATATAATAAAAAAATATTTTATTTATTTATTTGTTTATTTATTTTTGTACAAGGCATTATGTTATGGTGATAAAACTCATGATCTCATTGTTGTTATTAATTGTTACTTAAAATTAAAATGTTATTGTAACCATAATTTAGTTATAATTTAATTCATGATGTGATGGTTGATGTATTTAAAAATTGAGTTTTATTTATTGTTATAATAGGTTGGTATAAAATTTTAAATTTTCTAAAATTTTTTATTCTGTTTTTTAGTAAATGTTTTATTTTTTATTTTTATGTTTGAATGTCTGTAATTTTTGTGAGGAACGGCGTAGAAAAATAGAGTTCTCATGAAAAAAAGATTTGTAATTTTGAATACTCTAGAATTTTTTATTCCATTTTTTAATATTTGAATATCTAATTTTTTTTTTTTCTAAAATAATATTGTAAAGCCTAATTACACCGATCGCAAAAAATATATATATATTTTTAAAAAATATAGAGTAAAATTTTTATTTATTACATTTTACATACAAGTATACAACTACTTTAAATCATATAATTTATTAGAATTATTATTCCTAAGTTACCCTTTTTGTCCTTATGTGCCCAAGATGCTCTCCTACACATTTTTTAGGCACTTTAATTATTGTAAATTTAATAATAATTTAAATAAAAGAATAATGGTGTTCTCCAAAACTAGTTGGATTAATAAAATAACTAGTAACTCAATATCTAATATATATATATATATATATATATATATATATATATATATATATATATATATATATATTTATTATTTTGAACATAGTTCTCGTATATTTTTTTTTATTGTTATTTAAAATTATTCACGCTGTTAGTACCAATTAAATCATCTTAGTAGTAAAAAAAAAAAAAACAAAATATCTCTAAATAATAAATAAGAAAAATTGATAAGGATATAAGAGTATTAAGAAAAAACGTCAAAATATTTTTTTTTCTCTTTCTCGCTTAATGGGCAAATTAGAAAAATTTATATAAAATGGCAAAATAGTAATTTTATAAAAATAATTATTATTTCGAATCTAAGCAATTGTCCTTACATTTTATCTTTCCTGACCAAATACCAAACAACACAACTTTGAGATATATTTTTAAAAATTCTTACCAATTTTTTTTTGATCTCTAGGAATGTCAATTCTTACCAATTTTAAAAGCCCTTTTTTTAAAAAAAAAATTAATTGAAATCCTTTTGGTGGGTTCACAAAATTTTTCCTTTTCCAACTTTTGCACAACTAATCCTCACAATTGGATAGTGTTGGCAACTTTTTTTTTTTTTTTTTTTTTTCAATATTATTTATTCTAATCTTGCTCAAAGAATGATGCTCCTTTGTTAAAATTAAGGTTAAAATATATAAAACTTTTATATAAATTTTTATTTTTAATTTTTTCTTCTGACTTTCAAAAACTGATATTTTAACCCCTTCAAATTTCTAAAAAATATTTTTAAAATACTACAGTATTAATAAAAAAATAAAATAATCAAATTATCCTTATTAGTTATATTAAAAAAAATAATTTTTAATATATTTATATCATTTCAGGCTATTTTCGGTATAAATTATAAAGTCGGAATTTTTTTGCTAGTCATTTCGGATTTCGGACATACGATGTACATTTCATCCACTATAAAGTGGGAATTTTTGTGTTGGTCATTTTAAAATAATCAGTAAAATTCATTCCACTCTAAAATAGGTAAAATGTAAAATATACACCAAATTTCAAATATACCGAAGGTAATTTTCCTAAGTGTATGATACACATCCCATCCATTCATGTTTTCTCCTAATCATTTTAAAATAATTAGTAAAATTTGAAAAATATTAGATATACACCCCAAATAGGGTGTATATTTTATACTTACCCATCATGAGGTGGGGTAAATTTTACTATGAATAAATGAAGTACAAGATATACACGGGTAAAAAAATTATTTTCCTTTAAGGAGCCAGGCCTAGAGTTGAGGGGGCTTTTTCCAAACGAAATATCGTTGAGGGGTCTGCGTGCATATTTACCGATTCTATTCGCTTCGTCTCTTTGTAGAAACTTCCAAAGAGTTCCAGAGACGCGCGCAAAACCCCCCCACACACAGCGATTCCTTCTCTCTCTCTCTCGCTCTCGCTCTCGCTCTAGTTCTCTTTTCCCCTCCAATGGCGCAGGAGCCCTCCACCGCCGCTCCCTCTCCCTCCCTCGACGACACCCTTCGTCTCCTCCGCGGCGACCGCGACGAGCAGAAGCTCGCCGGGCTCCTCCTCGCCTCCAAGCTCTGCGGCGGCGCCGACGCAGACGCCGTCCTCAAGGTATACCGCGCCGTTGGACCCCGCTTCCTCCGCCGCCTCCTCATCACCGGTGACCCTCTCTCTATCTCTGGAAGCGTCTCTCTCTCTCGCTGTTGTGCGATTTTGCTGATAGGGTTTGGGGGGACGCAGGGATGGGGAAGGGAGTGGGCGACGCGAAGGGCGCGGAGGAGCAGGAGGCGTACTTGAGGCTCGCGATCACGGTCCTCGCGGCGTTCTCTAGGGCTCCGGAGATCGCGGCGTCGGACGGGATGGTCTCGGAGGTCCCTCTTGTGGTGGAGATCGTTTCCAAGGCGTAAGGCTCTTCAATTCCTGTTCTTTTTTAGGTTCTCCTCCTCCTCATTGGGGAAACCTTGGATTTTGGACTAGTTAATTATGAATTGGTGTAGATAATTTGGTAAATTTGTACTGGGACTTCTCACATATTGGCCATTTTGAAATAAACCCTTTGTCTATACTTTTCATCCATTAAATTATAAAATTTGTTAATCTAACTGTTTACTATACTTTTTCCAGCTAATGGAACTATAGATTTTGGTTAACTCAGTTAATAACATAATTTAACATTTTTCCAGCCTATTTGTAGTTTAGGAGGTACTTATACATTTTTACTGAACAACTTTTGCGCGCTGTGACCTGCTTTATTTCTCTGAACTTATCTGGAAACATATGCAGGCCTGACCAATCTATTGTTGAGGAATGCTATGAATTTTTGTTGTTGGTTGCTTTGGCTTCTGAAGATGGAAGAGCTAAATTTTATGAGCCTGGAGTTCTGGACTTGCTAGCTTCGCATATCTCGAGCCTACCGGATGGTAATTGTTTTTTTTTTAAAAAATTGTTATCTTTGCTTGCTTGTGCAATAATTTGTGTATTATCTTAGTTTGAAGGATGACAGACGAATAGTGATAAGGTTAAGTAGTAAAATCAAAGCTAAGTTCAGGACCTATTTTAAAAACACTTTAAAATCAAAATCTGCTGTAGTCAGGTAAGATTTGTACGTTTTTTCAACCAATATTAAATCAACTTTGTTTGGTCGTAGTCATGTTCTTTATCATGGTTTGTATGAAAATACAACTCTTTTCTTGCAAGTTTTGTACTTGCTGTGTCGATACAAGGAATTATAGATGCAAATATTTGCTATTGCTTCTCAGAATGAGGACACACTATGCCCATTGGAAAGGGGGAAAATGAGAATTATTTCCTTGTTTCATATATAGTAGCTGGGCTGTTTACTATCTCAGTTTCTTTTGATTTCTTTATTTCTACTACCTCTTGTTATAACCAGCAGTTGGCGGTCTATTGCAGGTTCACGATCTTTAGAACTTGCGGTTCGACTTTTGGAGCTGCTGGTGAACAAGCTTACAACAGATATGATGAATGAAGAAAACCTGCAAGGAATAGCATCCATGGTATATACACAGGAATACTGAAGCACTTTTAGCATGCTAGTTTAGGCTTGTAATTTTTGGACTTTGTAAATAACAGGACGATGTTTATTGTGATTCAGGTGGCTTCCCTTGCTAGACTCTTTGCCATTCTGCACAACGCCATTAAATTTGACGCACTGCATATGCTTAGTGCTCTTCTATCCCGAAAAGATACTGTAAGCATGACTCCTTGTTATCCTGTTGTTGTGATAAAAAATATGGGTTACTTACGAGTTCTTTGAATCTGATTCTGTTTTGAATTAACGCCTTCAAAGTTCAGTTGTAATAATTTAGTTTGTGAAGTAACAGCTAAATCCTTCATTAATCCTCCATTAATCTACCATCTAAAAGAAATGCCATGTCAGCATCCGAAAACAAAGGTATTTAAGTTTATTGGTGTATTTGATTTGCAATAGTGATTTGGATTGTACCTTCGAGTGTAATGATAGGATAAAAGCTAGTAAAAAGGAAATGTTCGAGGATTGTAAGCCATGCACTTATGTATGCTTAATTATATTTTCAAATCATCATTCAGATTTCAGAGGGCTCTGAGACCATGTTTAGTGCTGTACAGTGCAATGTTGGGTATATAGGAGACCAAACAGATAAGAGGTTCGTAACAGGTTGAAAAAGTCTTATTATTTCTTTTTAGAAAGAGCTATATTCCGTTATTAAATCACTCTTATTCTGTTAATCTGCAATATGGCTGGGAGCTCTCTGTTGATAATGGTTTTTGCAATTCTTTCCTAATTTTCCCCATTTAAAACAAGCAATGGTGTTTTTGCAACACTTGTCAAAAGCATTGTATGCTTTCCTACTGTCATTTATTGTTTATCCAGTACAGCTATAATCATATGAAATATCATATTTTGGTTAGTGGACAAGTTACTATCTGATAGCATTGTCTAAAATTCTTTTTTTTTTTTTTTTTTTTTTTTTTTTTTTTTTTTTTTTTTTTTTTTATATGTAGCCACTCCATGATGCTCTCAGGTCAATGCCGAGTCAAATTTGGGCAGCTCATATACGTGTCGGCATTACAGCTATTCTTCAGAATCGTGTTGGTATGCCTATGTTCTTTACTTTTAGCGTTAACGTATTTCAGTCGGTCAAAGAACAACCATTGTTTTGAAATTCATGCTACTGCAGGCACATGCTGTTGTGAGACATTGCAATTGAATATTATTTTTGCTGTTTGTTTTTTTCTGAAAGATTTTTCTATTCTGTAATAGATACATTTGCTATAGGTAGAAAGGAAATTCACTTCTGCCTAAAGTTGTACCCTTAAATTTATTCTCGATAGTTGAGGCCATAAAAGATGATTTTTGCTGGCAACAGAGGTAGAGACAAAACAAAAAAAAGTAAGTTAAGAAAAAAACAATGAAAAAAAACTTGTCCAAGAAACAGTAATATTTGTTACAAAATGTGAAGTTTGAAAATGGCATGAACTGTCCTTTCCAAATGTGTCTAGTTTCCTCTGAAAAGCTTCAAGCTCTACTTTTGATCGAGTGCATGATGTCTATACTTGGTGAAAATTGGCTGCTGGAACAGACTAACATGCCTGAAGAGCAAAAGCCCATGCCCGTTGAAAAGTAAGTAAAACTTTTCTGTAATTCTCGAGATTGTGTTAAAACTCATGTAGCCAAACTTATTTAAACCTTTGTATTTAATTTGACTTTTTGTAGGTTTCTATTACTTGTGCTAGAGTCAGCAAGGATTGAAGTTGCTGTTCTTCTCAACGAACTTGCTTACTCAAAGTATGAATTATCCAAAAGTTCATCTAATGCTGAAGAAGCCGTCAACCAAAAGCAGCGCAGTTTGGCTATACCATTTTCATTAATTGAGAAAATAATCAAATTGATCTCTAATGTTAGTGGGGCAGAAGGTAATTTATATCATCTTCGACTTTGCTGAACCTTAGCCTATGTAGCTTCTACATCCTGTTTAGCTAGAAACTATATGTTAGATCGTTGGTACTAACCATTAATCCCAAAAGCTCGAGCTATTAGAAATATGCAATCAATTTACTTAAAGCGTACAGACACAGCGCTCACGGGTCTCGATTGTGACTTGGTCCAACTAGTCTCATGCCACTTCGAACATGACTCGACCCAACCCGACTTTTCGCCATTTCAAACATGACTCAACCCAACTTGGCCTCTCGTCACAGGGCAAGATGTTGGCTCTTTTAGGCCAACAATCTCCCTCTCAGTACTTGTACAAATTCACAGCATGCGGGAATCGAACCCGTAACCGCTAGCTCTGATACCATTTGTCGGATTCTTGGCGCTAACCATTAATCCCAATAGCTCAAGCTGTTAGAAATGTGCAACCAATTCACTTAAAGCGTATAGATGCAGCGCTCATAGATCTCGATTGTGACTCGGTCCAAATAGCCTCACGCCACCTCTAACATAACTCTGCCCAATCCAATCTTTCGCCATTTCGAACGTAATTCGGTCTAACTTGGCCTCCCGCCACAGGGCAGGATGCTGGCCCTTTTAAGCTAACACAATATGCCCTTTCTTTAGTTAACATCTTGCTCTGCACTTAAAAAAGCCCTTTCTTCGGTTAACATCTATGTTAGGGCATTTTTTTTAATTGCTCTTTCCATTGCTATTTAGGTCAATATATCAATGAAAGTACTATAACAAAAGCAATTGCTGGATTGAATGAGACGATCGATGCTGTATTAGACTTTTTGCAAGATTCGAAGGTAAATATCCTGACAATTTTAGATGTTAAAAACTCTAGTCTTATAAAAGAAACTTACAGATCTCAAGTTGTAGGATCATGGACAAAGGAAAGGTGATGATCTTTTAGCTGCAGTACGAATAATCGGAAGGTATTACACACTTATTTGGATATTCATAATTTTCATTTTTAAAAGAATCAGATCATCTCTAGCTATCATCAGCTCCTTCGGCGAACACATGAAGAATCCGATCATTTCTAAACATAGTGTCAAGTTCGTATGGACTTTTTACTGATCGCCTAACATTTAAACTTCACAGCCTATGTGTCCAATGAATGATTTCCGTCTAAACTGTTATCCAGTTTGATGTGAAATGATTCCACCGCTGATTTTTTAATTGGATTATATTTACATTGCTGCAGCCTATAAAAAACTTTAGTATATTCTATTCAACTTTTAATCATATTATTCCAGTTATCTTGCAGAAGCTCCCTATGCCTGCAAGGAGAAGACTCGAAATCTCTTGGAATATATTCTCTCTGTTGAAGGTCAAGATGAATCGAGGTTGGTTATCCTCTTATCGATTCTGTCTTTCAGTGAGTATCGATTAATGTAGTCTATTCATTCTTTTTAGTTGAAAGGGCTTATATTTTGTTTGTATTGCTAATTAATGACAGCCCCTTCTATTCCGTCTGCTTCATGCTTCCAATGTTGTGCCAAATAACTATGGAGGTCGAGGGATGCAGAACCTTGGCTTCCTTTGGAGGACATAAATATGTAAGTATTTTTTATATCTTATGCCAATGCACCACTTAAAATATCTCTATACTTGCTTACAATCGACATCAACTATCTTCTTCCCTGTGCTAAACTGAAATCGATGATAATGCTTGTTTTGCTTTTTAGCTTGCACCTATTTCCTGTTGCTTACCTCAAGAAATATATATTGAGTTTATTCCTTTGTAGTTTCCGAGATTTATGTGTTGCATCATTGTCCTTTATAGGTACCTCTACATGTGAGTACAAAAGGCATGTTTGTTTGTTGAATATAAATCTTAAATGCAGACATAATTTGTTTAGTCTGCAATTTTTTATGGGTCGCATTTCACATTTCGCAGTATTTTCATCTTGATATGCCCATATTGAATGTCATATTACTCTTTAATATGCTATATTGTCATACTGTAATCTGGTCAATTTTTTCTATTGCAATACAGTGGTTGAACATAATTTTGTTTATTGATCAAAAGCCTTTTTCACGCTTGAATTTATCTTCATCAATATGGTTTACCTCTGGCTCATTTATTTATATATATATTTTTTTTGAGAGAAAAACATATATTAAAGCCTATATAATAATTTTGTTTGAACATAATTTTGTTTATTGATCAAAAGCCTTTTTCACGCTTGAATTTATCTTCATCAATATGGTTTACCCCTGGCTCATTTATGTAGGATCGTTGGCGCTAACCATTAATTCCAAAAGCTCGAGCTGTTAGAAATATGCAACCAATTCACTTAAAGCGTACAGACACAGCGCCCACGGGTCTCGACCGGACTCAACCCACCTGGACGTTGGGTCTATTGTTGGGCCTCTTGCCGTTAGGTCTATTGTGGACCGCAGCCCTACTCAACTTATTGGGCTCACCCAACTCAACTTATTAGTCTCCTGGGCCTATTGTCACGGGCAGGAGTTGGACCTATTTTTAATCCATAAATAAATAGCCAACAATTTATTTATATATTAAAGCCTATATAATGCATTTTAAATTTTTGACCATCGAAAGGGAAAGCCGGAATGTGAACCTTTTTTCTGACTTATTTACAGGTCGTGAACTGCCTTATAAAAATGATCGAGCAAGATGCAATGATGGTTGAGGATAATGGGACAATATTTTTGGCGTGCGACACCATTTTGAACTTTCTGTCTAATGTAAGTGAAACCATTTGAGAAAGCTTTTAACTTTTGGCAAGAGCAATATTATAATGATAATTTTCCAGCCACTATTCATATGCGTAAGTGACTTCTCATTTTTACAGAGAAAAGGTGTTCAAGTTCAATTAGAACCTCACTTTGTTAATCTTCTACAAACGCTTGCTTTGTGGGCTGGTATGGTCTTTGCTTCGCTACTCTCATGTTGTGTTTCATCTGTTATTTGGTGAAAAAAAAAAATGCAATTCAACGTTAGTCAAATACGTATATTTTGAAACAAACCTTTGGAGGCTTAATCTCTCTCTAAATATGAAATTAAACTATTATCATATAAATTTAGGGATTTTAGGATCAGCTTCATAATTCTGGGTGTCAACGTACCTAAGTCGACGAAAAATAGATATAAATAGAAGGGCGGTTATGCATGAGGTATAAAAGGTTAGTTAAAGATGAATGTGTTGATGACGTATCCATGATATTTAACCACCTTTTCGTTCTGTGGAAGAAGATAAAGATACCTCACTTGATAATGAGATGAAGATAACTTTAACGATTTATGCTCATTTATTTAGTTATAACTTAAATTGAGAAACTTAATTATTATTGCTGCCAATGATATTGTTGAAAAATAACTTCATAATTTTCACTTCGGTTCTTTAAGATTTTCTGCTAAGACTGCTTGCTATATTCATCCTGAACATGATGGCCCCAGGTACTACTAGTGATCCATCGATTATCATGATGGCTTCGAGCATATGCACATTGATATTTGACCTAACGTCAGAGGAATCTCTCTTAAACCGCTCCGATTTTGACCCCAGAACCCTCGAAAGTTTGTCGCAACTCATCATCAGAAGCTTGGATCAGGTTATCAATTTCTTTCCATTTTGTTTTCTTATTTTCAAGGCCATTTTTAATGCTCTGTTCAGTGTTCGAGGACCAATCACCAGAAAATCAAACCCCACTTAATCGCAGGACACAATCGATGAAGCAAGGGAACATAGTGACTTGCGACAAATAATTACCGCAGGTTCAGAGATATATATATACTTTTTAGAGATAATTGCCTGTGTATCCCTGAAATCTGAAGAAATATATGATTTACCCCTCTTATTTTTTTCTTTCCAATATACCCTTCATACGTTCCACCGTTATTAAAAATACCCCTACCGTTTCCCTTTGTTAAGTTAACTAGGGTTAAACTAGAGTTAAATAATAATCGGAGTTGAAAATTATCAGATATACTTATTTTGTCTCTATCTATCAAAACTATTGAAAATTTTAAGGGTACATAAGAAAAGTTGGTTATGGTAGAAGGGCATATTTGAAAGGGCAAAATAGTAATTTCACACAGATAACGGCAGCTCCAAACGGTACACTAACAGAATTTAACTTCAGGGGTATTTTAGAAAGAAGTTGGAACGTAAGAAGGGTAGTTTTAATATTAGCCTTCTAAGAGGGGTAAATCTAAAAACAGGAAAATTTTTAGGGGTATATAGGAAGAGGGTAGAAAATTCTGTTATTTGACATTTTATACCCTTTCAGGGTATGGAAGATGGGCTGAGCGGTTCCCGCGGGTCAGAACCGCCGTTGAAACTGTCGGTGCTATTCCATCATGAAACACTGCCGAATTGTTTTTCTATCATCTGAGGCGGCAGAACCGTCTGCTGCACAATTTCCAGGCCCACGGAGCTTCCGGTAGTAGCATATCGAGTCCATGCGCGTGTCATTTTTCTCTATCGTCTGAGCCATTTTTTCATGATGCTTCTTCAAATACCTTTGAAGCTGTCGGCGTCGATCACTGTATTACTAGTAATTTAAAGTTTGCTGCACTATTTATATCCCTTGTAGGTTGATATGATGTAACAAAAATTAGGCATATACTGCATAAACTCTTGTTGGAAGCATAATAATTTAACATGTATGAGATGTTAAATGCACAAAGGATGATGTTTTACAGTAATTTAACATCACAGGCAAAGTGAAATTCTCATTAAAGATCATACCAAACCATTGTTTGTATATTTTGACAGTATAAGTTTTACTCAATATCTAATGTAGATGGAGTGATAATTATAAGAGGGCCTTTCAACAGTGAACCAAATCACACAGAACAGAACAAAAGTTCAAGAAGCTTAAATGCAATCCAGTTACCCCAAAAAGCTCAGAAAATTTGCTGCTTCTTAGTACATGCTCAGTAATCTACAAACTGGACAAAGATTTGCCCAAATCATACTCATTGAAGATTCTTCAATCAACCTTTGAGCTGCGACGAAAAAAAGTTTCAAGGAAGCAAGAAAAATGTTTCAGTAGAGCCACGCCGAATCCTGCGCATAAGAAACAGATCCTGCAGCCCCTTTTACACCTTCCTCAGATATCTGAGGGCAGTCTTTAACCACCAATGACTGCAACTTCTTCGAGTTCGCGACCGCCTTCAGTCCGAGATCGGTCACCCCTAAACACCTGCAGAGCCTGAGATGAGCCAAGCGCGGGAAATCCGCGACAAGCCGCATCCCCGCATCGCTAACTTCCTGGCACTGCACGAGCTCTAGCGTGCTAACTTCCTGGCACTGCACGAGCTCTAGCGTCTCCAAGTACGCCGCTGAAACAAGCGCTTCCATTCCCGCGTCGTTGAAAAAGCACGCATTGAAAATTTGCAATCCAGTTACCCCAAAAAGCTCAGAAAATTTGCTGCTTCTTAGTACATGCTCAGTAATCTACAAACTGGACAAAGATTTGCCCAAATCATACTCATTGAAGATTCTTCAATCAACCTTCGAGCTGCTGCGCCGAAAAGTTTCAAGAAGGAAGCAAGAAAAATGTTTCAGTAGAGCCACGCCGAATCCTGTGCATAAGAAACAGATCTTGCAGCCCCTTTTACACCTTCCTCAGATATCTGAGGGCAGTCTTTAACCACCAAAGACTGCAACTTCTTCGAGTTCACGACCGCCTTCAGTCCGAGATCGGTCACCCCTAAACACCTGCAGAGCCTGAGATGAGCCAAGCGCGGGAAATCCGCGACAAGCCGCATCCCCGCATCGCTGACTTCCTGGCACTGCACGAGCTCTAGCGTCTCCAAGTACGCCGCTGAAACAAGCGCTTCCATTCCCGCGTCGTTGAAAAAGCACGCATTGTTGAGCACCAGTACTCGAATCGGACAATTCTGAATCAAAGTCGAAATACCCTTCGGAGTAAAGCAGCAGAAGGTTGGGAAATCCCCGCCGAAGAAGGATAACCCGACCTCTTCGAGCATCGAACATTCGTTAGCTAACGCGATGAGACTATCGTCGGTTAACAACCGTGTCGAAGCATTGTTCACGGGACATGGGGAATGGCATTGTAGAGGGAGGCGAAGCGCAATGCTTCTAAGGTTCTTGGAGCTCCGAGATAGCGCTATCATGTCGCCGTCCCTAGTACCAATGCACATCTCCAAGTGAAGCTTCTCCAACGCATCACAGCTCCCTAAAAGGCGCGAAAGTACAACGCAATTCGTCAATCTCAACTCCTTCAAATTCTCGCATGGGATACGACACTCGGGAAAGCCATTCGCCGCGGAGAGGTCGTAAACCTTTGGATACCGATAATACGAGTCCATCTCGAACTCCAGCCTCATGAGTTTGTTCCACCCCGCACCGAGCTTTACGAGGTCGTCCTCGCCGACGGCCCGGCAATTCTTGATTGCGAGTTCTTTCAGCGAACCGAATTTCCCGACGTACTCCAACCACCCAACACTACTCACCTTCATGCACCGAATGAGGCGGAGGGCGGAGAGATTCTTGCACCCGACGACGAGCGAAAGAATGCCGTTAGAGCTAACTGCGGGCGCGAAATTCAGCTCGAGGGATGTTAACTTCTTGCAAGAAGCTAAGTGCCCGAGACCCGAGTCACCGATGAAGGAACAAAAGCTCAAGGTGAGATCGGCGAGGGACGGGCAGTGGCTCGAGAGTGCAAGGAGGCCTCGGTTGTCGATTTGCTTCCCCAAATGCGAAATCCAACCGGAGTAGCCGATCTCGACTTTCGTCAGGTTCGGGAAGCGAATGCACAACGAAGTTAACGCTTTGGTCGCAGGGTGAAGCCCGCAGCCGACGCGAATGAACTCTCTTTCTTCTGCTTCAGCTGCGTAGAGGCGTTTCGACGCCAGAGAGAGGGAGTTTCGATCCGAAGTTTGGGTAATCCTCTTGGTGATGTCCAAGAGTAGTGGCTCAGGAAGATCCTCCATTGAGAGAATTGTGACTCTAAACCCTGCTAGTAACAACAAATTTCGCGAGTAAACATTACAAATATAAGCTTAGATATATGATGGTGGATTGGTTTTGTCTCTCCTTTTTACAATATTATCAATGAAAGGTAGTTATCAAGGAGTGTTTGGTTACTCGAAAAAGCATGAAAAATGGTTTTCCGAGATAAATGCTTATCATGAAAAATGTTAGATGTGACTCAAAATCAGAATCGCTTCGATATTATCATTCAGGTTCGCTGACAGCTTCGCGGTGCGATGAGAAATTTTGTGGATGTCGATGGTGAAAGCGAAGGGCTCGGGCCGTATGGATCCGATCCGCTAAGGAAAAACCCTATTTTCTCTTTTATTTGCCCTAGAGTGAGATCAAGCGATTGTACGAAGTAGAACTCTTGTATTCCCTCTTTTCTACATAGTGAAACCTTTCCTCTTTCGTCCGTAGTTTTTTTCCTGCAAAGGGTTTTTTCACGTAAATCTGTGTGTTAATTCTCTGTCGTGCAATTTTGATTTTACTTTTCTGTCGTGATCGCCAATTGATTTTGTTTAGTTTGTGCGCTCGTTGCTAACAAAAAATACCCCGTAAAATATCAAAATAAAAACTTAAACTCAGGATCTCGTAGTATGATACTATGATACAAGGATATGACTCGAACTCAGGATCTCGTACTATGATGCTATGTTAAATTATATGAAACAATCGTTGTAATCTAAAAACTTAAACTATTTTGAGAACGGTGTTTGAATATAAAATATACAAGCACAGTGGAGTACTAGAAGATCTCATAATTTTTTTTTTATTTTTTTTATTTTTGAGAAGGATTAGTTATTTCTATGCAATCAAGGCTCAATAATAATAATAATAATAATAATATATAATAAGTAATAACTGGAAAAAAGAAAATATGAAGAACAACAAAAGAAAATGGGTATAAAAAGAGAATACCCAAAAACAATAATTTTCATAGAGAGTTTCCCCAAATCTAACCTTAGCTTTTAGAGAGAGAAAAAAAAAAGGAGAAATTTTATGATTTTACAGCTTACAAAAAAAAAAAAGAAGAGGAATCAGCTAATCATACTAATAATCTTTTTTTTTTTTGGTAAATTTCCAAACCTGGATGATGATTATATGAAGATACTCAGATTCTATCACAAATTAGAAAAATTGAATCCAAAATGAAAGAAACTCTGAGAAAACCCAGATGATATTATTTATTAATTACCTGATAAAAATCCCTCTTTGAAGCTGAAAAAGCTCTCCTTACTTCCTACTGCACACTCCTCACTCTCAAAAGGAGAATAATTTGAGATGGGAAGATCAATTTCCCCCCCCCAACTCTCAGATTAATTAACTTCTAATTTCCTCAAATTAGATTAGGAAAGGGGAAAGCAAAGGAGCAGATGCATTTCTCAGTTCTAGAGTTTGAGAGCTAGAAGTATCTTAAGGGTAGTTTGGTAATTTCATAAATTAAACTATGCCTCAAAGTTAGGATGTCAACGTGCCGAACACGGCTGCGTTCTTTAAATATCGAGTTGGAAAATTCGGCTCTTGATCGGCTCGCCGTACACGAGCTGATTTGCCACCAATAAATTTAATTTTTATTTTTATTATTAAATACGAAGGTAAAAAAAAATAAAAAATTAAAATTTTAATCTAACAATTAAAATTCACAAAAATTTAATGATTTAAAATCTAAATAGTAATATATATATATATATATATATATATATATATATATATATATATATATATAGAATTAGAATAGAATACTATTAATAGCACCAAGTCATTAATGTTATCAAGTTTTTAGCCGTTGGATGAAAAAATATGCGGTTGGGATTATAGTGGATCCCTAGGGTTTACTAGGTGGTTGGTTGAATAGTAAAAATTTTAGGGGACCACTATAATTCCAACCACATATCTTTTCATCCAACGGCTGAAAACTTGATAGTACCAATTATTTGGTGCTATCGATAGTATTCTAGCCGGACTATATATATATATATATATATATATATATATATATATATATATATATATATATATATATATATATATATATTCGAGTTGTTATTAAGCCGAACACGAGCGAGCTGGCGTGTTCGGCTCGTTTATTAAACGAGTTGAAAAATTCAGCTCGTGTTTGACTTGTTTACTAAACCGGCAATTTGATCTCGAACTTATTTCGAATTGAATACGAGTTGACTCGAAAACAGCGAGCTGGATTGCCCTCTCTACTCATCATTGCAGATTTTCTTTATTAATATCATGCAGTACTTAATACGCAAACACTCATTGAATGTTTTAATTGGAGATTAAAATCAAATAATTGTCAAAAAAATTGCAAGATTTTATCAACTTTATCAGCATTTAGGAATTAAACTAGACTAATTAATGATTGATGATTAATAATTAATAATTAATCAAATTATTAAATATGATTAAATTCTTTTAACTCAATTAAGTATGAAAATTTAAGTTAGAAAAACTATAAGTTGAGGGGGTTTCAAAAAAACAATAACAATAATAATAAAGAGATTTTTTTAAAAATAAAAAATATTACGTGCACGTGTGATTTATACACAAAATTCAAGAGTTGTTATAATTTTTTAAATTTTGCGCGCAAATCATTCTATAATTTTAAATATATTTTTGTTATTTTAAAAATATTTTTAATATAAATTATAATAAATAAATAAAAATAGTGACGGAAGGAGTAAATATATTAATTTAAATTTTTGAGAAAATAAAATATATAAATTTTTTTTTTTAAAAAAAATCTGTAATTTAACCCATTTATTACAGTGAAGTAAATTTTCCGTACAACGAGGGGATTCATGTGACAATTTCGTATAGTTGGGGGTTCCCTGTAATTGTACCAACATCGTCTTCGTCCTATAAAAGCAGAGAGAGAGAGGAGAGAGAGAGAGAGAGAGATGGGTTGCTGCGGCGGGAATCGCTTCTCGTGTTCGCTCCTCCTCCTCACCTTCGCCGTAGCGATCGTCACCTACAACCTCCTCCTCTCCTCCTCCCACGCGCCTCTCACCTCCGACCACCTCCTCCTCCCCACCACCACCACCCAATCGCACCACCGCCCCTTCTTCTACTCCGGCGGCGGCGGCGGCGGCGGCGGCGGAGCGGAGGAGGAGGGGGAGCGGCTGCCGCGGCGGCGGCGGCGGAGGAGGACGTTCCACACGGCGGTGACGGCGTCGGATTCGGTGTACAACACGTGGCAGTGTAGGGTTATGTACTACTGGTTCAAGAAGGCGAAGGGGAGAGGAGGGAGCGATGGGGAGATGGGAGGGTTCACGCGGATCCTGCACTCGGGAAGGCCCGATGCGTTCGTGGACGAGATCCCCACCTTCGTCGCCGATCCGCTCCCGGATGGGTTGGATCAGGTATTGTGGCTCTTCGATTTTCGTTTCGTGTGTCGATTTAGGGTTTTGGTTTTTGTTGCTTATTGCTGTTAATAACGGGAATTTAGGAGCAATTGGTGCTCCTTTGGGGTCGCATTGGGTGAAGTATGCTTGTGAAAGAGATCCTCTTTTGTTGGATCTAGGGTTTAGTGTTTCAACGCCTGTAGCATATTGCTGTTGATGATGGGAATTTGGGAGTAATTGGTGCTCCTTTGCGTTCAAACTGGGTAAATTAAGTAAAAAAGTTGACTTTAGGGTTTAAGGTTTCAATGCCTGATAAATTTTGTTGAGAACTAGATAGCATGCTATCGCTTCATTCAATGCCTTATAATTATTGCTGTGAATAATCGAAATTTAGGAGTAATTGGTGCTACTGTGGGATCAATCTGGATAAATAAATTAAGCGAAAAAGATGCTCTTTGGTGAGTTTTTTTGGTGTTTTTTAGGTTAAATCTTCTTCCGAATGTGGCTTACTTATGTGCTTAACTGAAATTATATACTTAGATTCTTACAAATAATGCTAAAAATGAGCTGCGATTTGTGCCATATTTTTTGTTTCCCTTCCAACTCTTTGCAAATGTTGGTTATTTTCTAATTGTAGACGTGTAGAAAGCAAAAAATAGTGATCTTTCTGCCGAAGTTTCGTAATTTTGTTGACATTATTTTTAATTTCTATGATTTGACCTGTGAAAATGATCCAGGGGTAGAATTGGCCTATTTTGCCAGCTCAATGCGAAAAATATTTCGAGATGCAGCGATAATAATACCTATTTAGTATAGGGTGCTTAGCTATCTAGTATTTGATCACTTGTTTAGCATTCCTTAAGTATGAACTTGCGATTCAAACCAGATTTTATAGTGTTACGCTGAATATGAGGTATATTTATTCTCGATGCTGCTGATTTAGGGGGAAAAAAAGCTCCTTTTTTTTTTTTTTTTTTTTTTTTCTTTTTACTGGACGCCATCCTCAATTTCAGGGTTACATCGTCCTTAATAGGCCTTGGGCATTTGTTCAGTGGCTTCAGAAGGCAAATATACAAGAAGAGTAAGTCCCACATGTCGTATTCTCGCGATTTGAATTATTTGACCAATTTGTATCTCTTAAAATAGTGGTTGATTATCCGCAGCTATATCTTAATGGCAGAGCCTGACCATATAATTGTCAACCCTATACCAAACTTATCTGAAGATGGTCTTGCAGCTGCTTTCCCATTCTTTTATATTGAACCTAAAAAGTATGAACCTGTTTTGCGTAAATTCTTTCATGAAGACAAGGGGCCAATTACTAACATCGATCCTATAGGAAATTCTCCCGTCATCATTGATAAGGTACTTGTTTTATGTGTGCCTCGACTACCGTGTTTTTTTTTTTTAAAAAAAAAATTCTACATTCACCTTTATCTTAATGCAATATCTGAAAATGGTTTAGGAATCTCTTATGAAGATTGCACCTACGTGGAAGAATGTTTCTTTGGCAATGAAAAAGGACCCCGGAGCAGATAAAGCATTTGGCTGGGTGCTTGAGATGTAATTATCTATTTACATTGTTTTATACTCTTTGGACTTGATTTTAGTTTTGGTTTGTCACTTATGGACCTGATTTCTTTGATCTTTTAAATACAGGTATGCGTATGCTGTTGCATCTGCTCTCCATGGAGTTGGCAATATTTTACACAAAGATTTCATGATTCAGGTCTCATAATGTGACGTTTTCATTGCGTTCTCACAGGTTGAAGTTTTATATCTGGATTACCTCATTTATCTTTTCCTTCCATTTAAAGCCTCCTTGGGATTTGGAAGTTGGGGAGAAATTCATTATTCATTATACTTACGGATGCGATTATGACATGAAGGTATTACACTTTTATCGTCCTCTCCAAACTCTCAAATTTTTTGTTTATTTGATATTTCATTTACACACATACAAGAGAAAATTCACTGATTTGAGAAAGTTTTAACCACAAGAGAATTGCCTCTTTTGTACTCATATCTGGTCTATTCACATTTAATAGGGAAAGCCAACTCACGGAAAAATTGGAGAATGGAGGTTTGATAAAAGATTATATGTGAGCAAGCCACCTCCCCGTAACCTGCCACTACCCCCAGATGGTGTGCCTCAAAGTGTGGTATAATCTTTCAGCGCTTGTACCAGGATGATTAATTGTTTAGTTCTTAGTCTCTATATATTATTGCCTTTCTAGATCATTGATTTTCTTAAATCAAGTCAATGTTTTCGTTGTTATTCTTTCTCTTAGACAAATTAGTAGCATCTTTCACGAGTTTTCTACTTTCGACTCTTTTCTTTCGTCTTTTGAGTGTATTTCCAGTGATAAATCATCAAACTATCACCTTCTATCATTTCTTTTTCCGCTTTTGACAATCGCAAAACCATTCAACATTAAAGAACATTTCTCTTCAGGTGACTCTCGTCAAGATGGTTAATGAAGCGACGGCGAACATTCCTAACTGGGAAGCTTTCGCGGGGTGATTCCATAAATTACAGGAATGTCTTAGTAGCTTCTGCTCTTGGGGATAAGAAGTTCTGTATGAGGATAACTCGAAGAAGGATAAAATATATACAAATCTCGCTGACATGACAAGCGTGGAAGCGGTATGAATCCCTCCTCCCTAAACATTCTCCTAGGAAAGGTCTGAGGCTAGCAAATTATTCTTGCCTTTTTTACTTGAATTTTCCTTGTTGAATCTTTGGTATGGTAGATTATGACATCAGTAGCAACATATGCTTTTGAAGATGGAGTAAACAGCATTCTGATTAACCATCTTGGAACTCCTTTTTTAGGTTATGTATGGAGTAAATGTGTATTGCCTTTTATAATTGTTAGACATAAAGTTAGTCATCATTTGAAAAGAAGCAGCAATTTTGCGCTTAATTTTTCATTAAAGCTGTTGTAGGCATTAAACAAGATCATCGTATATCGACATACTAGTTGCTGGTTAGTTCTTCAATGCCTTGTTTTATGTGTCAAAAGGTTTCTTCCACTTTGAGCTTCTCCGAATCGTCTAATAAAAAGCTTGTTTTTCAATCATTTATTCATTTGTTATTGTTATTATGCGAAGGCTAAATTACAGAAAACTCCCCTGTCATATCCCGCTTTTCCACTTTACCCTCCTGTCATTTAAAAGTCGACAACCTGCCCCCTCGTAATTATCGAATTGTGCAATAACCCTCCCACCGTCAGTTGACCGTCAGTTTTTTTGAAAATATATTTTCATATACCCAAAATACCCTTGGGAAATATTCCCTAAAAAAAAAGAAAAAAAAAAAGACTTCGAAAAGAAAAAAAAAAAATAAAAAAAATAATAATAATAAAGATTTCGAAAAAAAAAAGGAAGGGCATTTTCGTCAATTTACCATTTTTGTCAACGTCGTTGCCCCCTAAAAACAATTCGGTAATTACGAGGGGGCAGGTTGTCGACTTTTAAATTACAGGGGGGTAAAGTGAAAAAGCGGGATATGACAGGAGGGTTTTCTGTAATTTAGCCTTATGCGAATGATAAAGGTGATTATGAAAAAGAAGTGCTGCTATTGCTGTAGCAAAGCTTCACAACCATGTCATACTTTTTAGAATTACTGTACAACCTTATCATTGATGTTATGTTATTATTACTGATGCATACATGCATCTATACTGTAATACAATACGAAAAATAAACAGGGGAGGAGAGTGATTTATAGCAGTAGCACTTCTTTCATCATTTACATATGACTTCCTAAGAATCAAGAAGACACAGAAGTTTCATCTTCTAATCATGAAGAGAGTAAGTAATGCATTAGCTAACAAGCTCGCTACATGTACTCACTCTTGATATGTCTAATGTAACGATTCGACCCGCTAGGAATAATAACTCGTTGGATCTTAAGCTCAGTCGGCCCAATCAGAATTCTTTTGTCATCTGATGTGATGTGGGACTACTGGAAATGAAACGGTACAATAATAATTCGTCTGATTCAAATCACCAGTCTAAAATGTTTAAGTTTAGTTATGACTATTGGGGCGTTACAGTCAATGTATTGTATTAATCTACATCCTTAGCAATAATACCGGTCCAAAATGTTTAAGTCTACTTATGACTATTGGGGTGTTACTGCCGGTGTATTGTATTAATCTATAACTCTTGATTTCTTCTTGAAGTAGAATGAGAATGCCTATTATATCTTCCCCTTGGTTGCCGCCATATTCATACGGCGATGCTGGTGGTATTGACGAGCCACTCTTCGGCAGCGGTAGCGGTGGGCTGCTAAGATTCGGTTTCGTCGCTCTCACCTCTGTTCCCAGTGGAGTGCCGGAAAACTTGTCATAATGGGCTGCTTTGGATGTTGGGCTTAATAGGTTGGGGCAAGGTGGGCCTTAGTTGGGCCTTAGGTATACTACTGTAACAACCTAGCCCGCTAGCAACAATAACTTGTTGGGTTCAAAGCACTGGTCCAAAATACTTAAGTTAAGTTATTATTACTAGTATCCATCATCTCTTATATATCTAGTCACAATTTTATTTCTATCCGATGTGGACTATTCGGGTGGTACAAACTTTTCCCATTTAGCCGTTTAGGTCGGACGTACTCACCAGTCTAATCACACACAATTTAAAATTACCGGACGATTTGAGATTTGTCTCGCTAATCTTGTCATTCAAATCTCAAATCCTATTAGAACTTCATTTTATCATTCAGATCCCGACTCATCTGAGACTCGTCACATATTTTCGGTTGGTAATTGTTTCTGATACCAAATATAACAATTCGATCCGCTAGTAATAATAACTCGTTGGGCCTAAACTACCGATCGTCTAAACTGTCATGTTATTATTACTAGTATTCATGATATTTTATATATTTAATTATAATTTTATTTTAATCTGATGTTGAACTATTGGGGTGTGGCGAGTCACAACTAGAATTTACTTTATTGCACCTTCTACCTTTCAAGTTCAGATTGATGATTGGTTATTATGTTCCTTTTGGATTACCCTTCTTTAAGGCTTCCCATTATATTCCTCTTGATATTCCTATTCCTCTTTTGTATTGGGCACATTAATTTATACGTAATACATCAACATACCAGTAAATCAACCCTATATATATATATATATATATATATGAGTATGATTGTTTTTATATTTATAATATCAAGCTGACAATTTATATGTTAAGTATGATTTAGAATATTTAAAATTTTTAAAAATTAAATTTTTATATTTTTTAATATTATTTATCTTGCGATTAATAAATTCTAAAATTAATAATTTTTAATAATTAGTATGTGATATTTGCTTGTTTAATGGTATAAAAAATTTGAAATTCGTGAAGTTATTGGTAGAACATTTTATTTATTATATAGATAAAATATGGATAAAGATAAATAACTTTAATTTTAAATTTTAAAAATATAATTTTTTATTTTTAGAAGGTTATTTTATTTTGACAGGTTATTTTAGACCTGCTTGATGGATTTAAATATTTTAAATTATGTTTAATAATATAGATTGTCGATTCGAAAATTTTATCATCGAAAATGATTTATGAATAAGACTATTTAGTGATTTGATAGAGTTTGTTTTTTTTAAAAAAAAATCAACCAATAAAAAAAAAAGAAATATCTAGAAATGTGGCTCTTACCAACCACTCCCTCAGCCTCTAAAAATTATTCGGTAGAATCAAAGCTACACGCATTGCATAATAAGTATATTTTTTATTCTAATGCAATATTTAATTAATCACAACTACTACCCCCATAGATTTAGTGTTATTTAATTAATTTATCACAAAATTTGGTGTTATTATTGTCCTTATCTATGGCTAATGTGCATAAATTTTCTTAACCATAGATTTAGTAATAAACTTATTTTATAGCGAGCAACGCTACATGTACACCCCCAAAGGGGGTGTACATCTTACACCCACCCATCTAAAGGGGGGGGGGGGGTCACTTTACAAATTGTGAAGTGACCCCTCACCACACCCCACCCATTGGATGGGTGGGGTGTGCCATGTACACCCCCAAATGGGGTGTACAAGTAGCATTTTCCTTTTATAGCTTTATTTTTTTGGCTTTATTTCAACATAAATGAAAGGGAATGTATAAGTGTACACCCCCAAGGGGGTGTACATCTCACACCCCCACCCATCTAAACATCTAAGGGTGGGGGTGTGATGAGGGGTCACTTGAGGTGACCCCTAAAAGCCACCCCCATCCTTAAATGGGTGAGGGTGTAGGATGTACACCCCCTTGGGGTGTACACCTAGCATTCCTCATAAGTCTTGACTGTGTCAGATTTAAACAGCAGGTAGAGCGTGACTCCTCGACTATAATGAGTGATGACTAGACCTAAGAGATTAAGAGAATTAAACGTGCTAAAACTAAAATAGTTATAGAATGAATGAGTGATGACTAGACCTAAGAGATTAAGAGAATTAAACGTGCTAAAACTAAAATAGCACGTTTAATTCTATAACTATTTTAGTTTTAGCACGTTTAATTCTCTTAATCTTTTAGGTCTAGTCATCACTCATTCATTCTATAACTATTTTAGTTTTAGCACGTTTAATTCTCTTAATCTCTTAGGTCTAGTCATCACTCATTATAGTCGAGGAGTCACGCTCTACCTGCTGTTTAAATCTGACACAGTCAAGACTTATTTCATATTTTCGGTTGATAATTGATTTTGATACCAACTGCGATGTCCAACTTTCTAAGAGTTCTTCATTCTAAAATTACTCTTAACACGCTTAATCCTTTTAAGACCTCTTGAATCTAACCACCACGTAATATGGTATAATCAGAATTTAGTCATATATATATATATATAGGGCTAGGCTCGATTACTATTAATAGCACTAAATTATTGGTGCTATTAATTTTTTAACCTTTAAATTAAAAGATGTGTGGTTGAGATGATAGTGGACCCCTTGGATTTAATAGGTAGTTGGAAAAATAGTAAAATCTAAGGAATGAAAATGATCAAAGGGATTGATCTAAGGGTAGAAAATTTGATAGCACCAAATGTTTGGCGCTATAGATAGCATGGTAGCCGGACTCTCTCTCTCTCTTTCTCTCTCTCTCTCTCTCTATATATATATATATATATATATATATATATAGTAGAGCTTGTATACTTTTAAAAGCACAAGCCAAATTATCATTGTGAATTTTTTACCATTGAATTTGCATTGAGATTTGTGTAATTATAAAGTCAGCTAAAGAGAGAGAAAGAGAATGTATAATTGTACAAATCTCAATATAAATTCAATGGTAAAAAATTCACAAGCATGGTTGAACTTGTGTTTTTAAAAATATATAAACTCTACTATATATATATATATATATATATATAGGAAAAACCTACCTGTACACCCCCAAGGGGGTGTACAGGCTACACCCCACCCCATCCTGGGGTGGGGGTGCATTTCACCCATCATGATGTGATGGATGAAATGCACCCCCACCCCAAGATGGGGTGGGGTGTAGCCTGTACACCCCCTTGGGGGTGTACAGGTAGCACAGCTCATATATATATATATATATATATATATATATATATATATATATATATATATATATATATATATATATATATATATATATATATATGAGTAGAGTTTATATGCTTTTAAAAATACAATCACATTCATACTTATAAATTTTTTACCATTAAATTAGTATCGAAATTTATACTTTTTATTTTATCTTTCTCTCTCTTTAGTTGAATTTATAAAAATATAAATTTTAATATAAATTCAATGATAAAAGATTTATAAGTATGAATGAGCTCGTGCTTTTAAAAATATGTAAGCTCTACTCATTCATATATATATATATATATATATATATATATATATATATATATATATCATCTAAATTTAAGGGGTATTACACTATAAGAAAATAAATTTAAATTTAAGGGGTATTACACTATAACACCCCCAAAAAAAAAAAACTCTATAAGAAAATAAATTTAATTTAGTTAGAATAATTAAATCATGATTTTTTGTTATCCCTCATTAATGCTCTACTTAACTCCAATTATACATGCCCAACAAAATTAATAAAAGAGTGGTTATTAAGTCCTAAATCATAATGAATATATAAATAAGGTGGCGTGGCCTCGTGGTAACCATAGTTTTTCCACGCGCATATTTTGTCACATCAATTATATTTATATATATTAAATATTTTTTTATTGAGTAGTGCTACCGGTACACCCCTTAAAGGGGCGTAGATCGTACACCCTGTAAACGGACGGCTTGGATTAAAATGCAATTTAAGGAGGTGATATTTTCACTCCAATTTTACAGATAATACTCTTTCACTACTTTCCCATTGTACAGTACCGGTACATTATGTACCGGTACCGGTACATAATGTAATGTACCGGTACATAATGTAATGTATCGGTACCGATACATTATGTACCGGTACACAAGTATTCTTTATTTATTTATTTTTTTTAAAATAAAATTATGAATAAAAATTTAAAAAAATTAGAATTTTAATTAAAAAATTAAATTTAAATTTAAAAATAAAATTTGCACAAAATTAAATTAAAATTTTTCCACAAAGTTAAAATTTAAATTATACTAGTGCCAAGAATGTCCCATGAGAAGAAGACATGATCCGAAAATTAAATATACATTTTTATAATTTAATAATTATAAAAGATATTTCAATTTATAATATTTAAATTTTAAAAATATTTAATTTTATTCCAGTTTATATTGGTTTACTTTATTTTATAATAAATTTTGAATATATTTATATAATATATAATATTTATATATTCAATATTAATATTATATATTTTTAAAAGAGAGAAAGTGGGTGTGAGAGAGAGAGAGAGCGGGTGTGAGAGAGCGGGTGTGAGAATAGATGGCTGGAATTTTTACTTTCAATCCCAGCCATCCCTGTTAGGGGTGTATGATATACACCCCTAACAGGGGTGTACCAATAGCATTTTCCTTTTTTATTAGTGAAAATGGATTGGTGGGTATGTGTTGGAATTTTAGTTCTTTCATATTAATTAAAATAATAATAAAATAATTTAATTTTAGATTTTTTTTCCTTACATATTTTTTTTTTTTTTTTAAGATAAGGATAGTTTCTTTTAGAAATGATTGATTTTTTTTTTTTTATAATTATTATTGTAGTTTCTGAGAACGACGAGAAAAGCAAATTTGAAATAAAATATGGCTAAATTACAGAAAACCTCCATGTCATATCCTGCTTTTTCACTTTACCCCGTCATTTAAAAGTCGACAACCTGTCCCCTCGTAATTACCGAATTGTGCAATAACTTTCCGCCGTCAGTTGACCGTCGGTTGACCGTCAGTTATTTTGAAAATATATTTTCATATACCCAAAATACCCTTGAGAAATATTTCCTAAAAAAAAAAAAAAAAAAAAGACTTCGAAAAAAAAACTTCGAAAAAAATTCGAAAAAAAAAGGAAGGGCATTTTCGTCAATTTACCATTTCTGTCAACGTCGCTGTCCCTTAAAGACAATTCGGTAATTTCGAAGGGGCAGGTTGTCGACTTTTAAATGACAGGGGGTAAAGTGAAAAAATGGAAAAAGTGAAAAAACGGAATATGACAGGAAAATTTTTTGTAATTTAGCCATAAAATATTGTCGTTATTCTAATAGTTTATATTTAAGTTATTAATATTAGAATACGACTCTTACGTTCTTTTATAATATGTGATGTGATATTATTTTGATATTATATGAGTTTTTATAGGTAAAAATATATTGAACTTATTTGAACCAGAGACTATTATGATTTGACTATCAAAATTTAAAATTTTTTTATTTTAGTTAGTCAATAATATTTAAATTTTAAAATTTGAACGTGTTATTTATTTTTATAGATTTATTTAAATAATTAACTAGTTTAAATTTAAATTCAAATTAAATAATAAAATTATTTTTAAAAAAAATTTAATTAGCTAATTTAAAATGGCCCATAACTTCCATAATTTGCATAAGTTGTATACGTTTGCTTTTTTATATATATAAAAAAATAGCATAAGTATTGGGGAATGAAAAAAAAAAAAAAAAAAATCTAAGTTTAAATTTAACATAAAATTTCCAATCACAATTTCACAACTTGGATTTATGTACATGTAACATCATGACATTGGAAGGCAAATTAAGATGGGGGTGGTCAAAAAGCAAGTCAATTTCACAGTAGGCAACGCATCTTCATTTTACTAATTAATATTTTAAAATTTTAATTTTATTATCAATATTTGAATTTATTTGATTTGAATAAAATATTTTAACTTCAAAATTTAAATACACTATTTATTTTTATAAATTTATATAGTATAATTCATGTAATTCTTGTAACTAAAAATTTATTATAATAACTAATCAGCTTAAATTTTAAAATGATAATAATGTTGATATAATCAAATCAAATAAATTTAAAAAATTAATTCAATAATAAAATAAGATATTTAAATGATTGGTTAGTCGATTCAAAACGATGTATAATTTAGATAAATTTATATAATTTTACTTATTTTTTTATAAAAAAAATAAAGTAAGTATTGGGACATGAGATAAAAATTAATAATATCTAAGTTCAAATTAACATAAATTTTTTAAAAATATTTTTTGTACATTCTAAAAAAAGACACCATATTTATTCTGAAATAAAATAAATTTTACTGATTATTTTAAAATTATTAATAAATTATATTTTATTTTTAAATAAATAATATATATATATATATATATATATATATATATATATATATATATATATATATATATATATATATATATATATATATTTGATGCATGAATAGTATTGTTTTTGAAGTTATGTATGTAGATGTATCACATCATGACAATGTGAAGGACAAATTAAAGGTGGTGGGGGAGAAGGGGGAGGTCAACAAAAGCAAGTCAATTTCAAAGTGGGAAAAGCATCTTGGTGGGAGAAGCACAAAACAAGTTGCAATTACCACTCAAAAAGGTTGTGGATAATTCAAACCCCTTTTTGTTACTTTAATCACCAAAAAACAAAGTTTTTCAAAAAATAGTAACATCCATAAATAAAATAAATAAATAAATAAATAAATAATTAATTAATTAATAATAAAACCTAGAGTACTTACCTTCAATGTTAAGGCACCTTGGTGTGACCATATCCACCATAGGTTTTGTATTCAATTCTCTTTAAATTATTCTTTTAATAGAGATTTTTTTTTTTGGTTGAAATATATAAAAGGAGTAATTATATATGACTTTCTATAAAAATATTAAATATTAAATATATTTTTTTAAAAAATTAAGTTATCAGATATATCCTTCAGAAAATTTTTAATTTACAAATATATATTTTCGTTAATAAAATTTAGATAATCCTGAGTTAAAAAGCTAACCATAACTAACTAAAAGGTAAATTAATATTTTTATTTCTTATACATATAATTTATATTCATATATTAATTTGCATTATCTTTTTCACCCTTATTTTTTTAATCTACGGGGATGGCGAGATCTACAGCGGCAGCGACAATATTGAAGGTGAGATTTTTTGCCGCAACAAAAGTGAGATACATTGCACATGCCACGACGAAGGTAAGTAGAAAGAGAGAAAGATAATTTTTTATAGGAATAAATTTATAAAAGTAAAATAGTCATTTTACGTTTCCTCCATTAAAAAATCAACGGTGAATCAAACGGTAGGAACATATATGAACGGATCAGAACTTTTTGACGGATATATTTGCAAACCATATAATTTTTGAAGGGATAAATTTGATCACATAAGTTTTATAGAAATTTTTTTACTATTTAATACGTTTATAAGGATTTATATAAAATTAACCCGGTATAAAATTTATTTCAATTATCGCCTATTTTGATTTGATTATTTAATTTTAAAAAAATTTAATTTTATTATCTAATTTTTTAATTTATTTGATTTAAGCCGATTAATTAGTAACACTTCTTTTATTTGTACGAATTTAGTTAATATATTTTATACAATTCATGCAACTATAATGTTATTAAAACAAAAAATTAGCGTGAATATATTTTATATTTGGAGAGTCGGAAAATTATTTAAATCAAACAAATTAAAATATCAAACACTAAAATCAAAATTTTAGCCATTATTTTAAAGTAGAAAAGGTAATCCAAAATCTCGATAAAAAAAAAAAAACTCACTTTGAAGCTCTTTAATTTGGCATTCTTTTTAGAGCTTTTCCTTTTATTATGTCATTCTCAGAAGATATATTTTTTAAATTGTACTATTAAAAATAATAATTCAAATTTAATCTAATATTTAATTAGTAATAGAGTTTATCTAAATTATATATTGATTATATTTATAAATTTATTTAATTATAATAAAATTTATAATTATTTAAATTAAAAATCTAATTTGTCATCTGTTATAACTTCATAGTTATATATATATATATATATATATATATATATATATATATATATATATATATATATATATATATATATATATATATATATATATAGCTAGACATGAGTTAATTAGATATATCGACATAGGTCGAGAGTGTCATCAATAGTGTAATGAAATATTTTTCATTAATAAAATATTAGTTTAGTTATCTTTCTTCTTCAATATTTTTTTTCACATTATTTTATTTTAAAATTTTACCGTTCTTAGAAACCTAATATTAAAACTATCTCTCTTATGTTCCAACTTTTTCTAAAATATTCCTAAAGTTAAACTCGTTTGGAGCTGTCGTTATCTGTGTGGAATTATCATTTTGCCCTTTTAAATATATCCTTCTAGCATAACCAACTTTTCTTATGTATCCTTAAAATTTTTAATAGTTTTGGTAGATAGGGACAAAATAGATATATCTGATAGTTTTCAACTCCGATTATTATTTAATTCTAGTTTTATTTAATTCTAGTTTAACCCTAGTTGACTTAACAAAGGAAAACGATAGGAATATTTTTAATAACGGTGAAACGTACGAATGATATATTGGAAAGAAAAAAAATAAAAGAAATAAATCAGATATTTCTTCAGATTTTAAAGGTAGACAGCGAGCAATTATCTCTATTTATTTTGTGTGATTAATTGCAATAATTAATATAACCCAAAGTTAGCTTTTATGCATGTAGCCAATGACAACACAAAAGGAGTCACAAGCTTTTGTCCTAAACAAAAAGCATGTCAGGAAACAAATCACATGCATGTGCACACCAAGCAAAAAAAAAAAAAAAAAAAAAAAAAAAAAAAAAAAAAAAGAAAGAAAAAGCACAAGCACAAGCACAAGTTGCATGGAATAAGGACAAATGTATTACAAGGAATTCCATTTCTCATCCTCTCCTCTCCTCCCCTCCACCCCCAATTATTCAACAAATAATGTAATGAGTACTCAAATCAAATGGTGTTTTAATTAAGACTCTCTTTGATTTAGTTATAAATTAGAATAATTTATTCTAAAGTTATTTTTTAATTCAGAAACAAATATGAACCAGACCAATATTACGTTTAAGATAAAAATTGTGTTATTTTTGAAAATAAGAAAAATAGTGTTTGGATGGTTAAATTGAAATAATAAGAATAAGATTAATTATAATTTAAAATAATAATATGTTATCTAATAATTAATTAATATAAAAATATTAATTTAATAATAATTTAATTTATTTAATTAATTATTGCTAGATAACTTTAAATATAAATTGATAAAATAATTAAGAATAATGAGTATTGTTAATAAATAATTTAATAAATTACTAAATTAATTAGTTAATTATTTAATAGTTAGATAATTAGTTAATAAAATAATTAGATTAGTGAAAATATCAGATTAATTAAAAGTATATTTATTTTAATTAAATTTATTCTCAAGTGAAAATAAATTTATTTCAGAAAAAAAACTGAAACAGTATTTTTAGCCTTATATCAGCTTGTTTTTATTCGTAACCAAAAGTATTTGAAAAACACTTATTTTCCAACCAAACGGTATCTAAAAATATAATTAATGAATCACTTTTATACATATAATAATATAACTAATGATCTAGATTTCTAAATTTGTTTGGTTTTACACTTCGATTTAAAGTAACGTTATATTAAAATATCGTTCCAGATTATGAAAAGTGTATGTATGTTTGTGTGCGATTAAAAAATACGATAAAAAAATAGTATATTTATTTTCATAAGTAATATCATATTGCACATATGATAATAAGTAGATTAATATATGCTTTTTATAACATATTTCTACAAAAAAAATTTTGCTCAATTCATTACTAAATTTTTCTCCAGCAAAGTTTTTTTAGCAAATGAATTATAAGTTCTAAATTTGAGTCAATATTTGTAGCCATAAAATCACACTTCAGCTTCTCACTATAATAGAAAAATTAGACATTAATTCATATTACCAAAGATGTTATTACAAACAACCGCAGCTTAAAATAGACGCAAAAATAAAATCAAACAAGCTCCTATTTTTAAATTTTTCATACCGAATATATATTTATCGAATGAATAATTATTTATTATCATAAATATAAAACTGATTAATTATATTATATTTTGATCAATAGCATTAGTCATTTTCACCATAAGCACCAATTTCCTGTTGAATACAAATCCATATCACTATTGAGAGATTATGTTGCAACTATTTATTTATTTATTTATTTATTTATTTTTCCTCATCTTTTTTCTGCCTCCATTCATTTTTGGTGGGTTGCAATCAACAACTTTTAAACTTTTGTTGTTGGTAATTGGGTCCCATCAACAACTTGCTTTGCTTTTCTCTCTTCTCCACTAAAATATATATTGAAAAAATTTAAAATTTTTTAAAAAAACCTATATTATACTCTTTACTAAACCCTAAACTTTAACTCAATTTTATTTTGGCCTCAAACTTTTAAATTTGATGTTCAAAATTTTATTCCCATTTGAGTTATATTTTATATACTTTTTTTTTCTTTTTTTTCCATATATATATATATATATATATATATATATATATATATATATATATATATATATATATATATATATATTTATCAGAAGAAGCTCTTACATATTCAAGTAGTATTTTAATGTTGAATTTTCAGTTCCTTTCTTTTAACAGTATTTTATTTTAATTCTCACCTGACTTATTATATTATGTCAATTTATCATAAAGTTAGATTTGAAATATAAATAGAACACTACAACAAAATTAGGCTATAGCGATATTTTTAAATATTTCTAAAATCTAAAAAAATTATCGTTGACAAAAATACCGACACTTATTGTAAGTGTTGCTATATGTGCCGTCGCTAGGGTGTATAGCGACACATTCTTGTAACGTGTCTAAAAAATATGTCCCTATAACCTAATTTTGGATATAGATGGAATATAGATAGGACACTTATACAAAAGTGTCACAAACATGTGTCCCTATAACCTAATTTTATTGTAGTGGAAATGGTTACGAATACCGAAATCTTATTCGAATTCGAATTTGGAGCAGAATGAATTTACTCGATATTAAATGGATATGAATTCAATACGGATATAGAAAACAAAAATTCGATAGATTTGGATTCGAATATAAATTTTGACTGCATCCGATTCGAATCCGAATTGATTTTACATTATATAATATATGTGTATATAAATATTTAATATTATATTTAAATTTATATTTTAAAAATTTAGATTAATGTAATATGTTTCGAAATATGGTAAAGAAAAAAAGAAAAAATAATTGTTTCGAGTTTTAGATTTTTGGTCCGGTTTAGATTCGGATATGAATTTTTTATATCCGTCGAATTCTGGTTCGAATTCGAATTTCGGGTTTGGCAGTCGGGTTCGGATTCGAATTTTTAAAAATTCGTTCCGAATCCGACCGGTTAACATCTCTACGGAAGGCCGATAAACGTATGGTACATTAAAGATCCGTTTGGTAACGAGATAAGACAAAACTAGCTATTTCAGGGATAAGTATAAATTACGGAACTAGTGTAAAAAAGCGTTTGGGATGGTTCCAGAGATAAGAGATTTTGTGTTTGGTATGAGAATAAGAAATAAAGAGTTTTAATTAGAGTAAATTACATTTTTGCTCTTAAACTTTATTATATAATAATGAGGTGAGAGATAGTGCCTCGGTAGACGTGGAAGGGTATTTAAGGAAAAAGTAAGGGGGGGTTGGGAAGAGTGAGAACAGTAATTCTCACTTATTCTAATTATACTGGAACAAGCTATACCGATTGATTTCTGATGCATTTGAAAAAATAAGAAAAATATCCTTCCTATTCCCGGTTCTATACCAAATCCAAACAAGCATTGGTTGTAGGCAATGATTTATTTTTTAGTAGTAAAATATGGCTCTAAGTTTAAGATCTTTAAATAAGTTGAACTTGAAAGTTTGAGAATCAAAATAAAATTTACCTGAAAATTTAGAAATTAGGATATATTTTATTTTTTGATAATTCAAAATTCAAACATGTACATAATATGTAATAATTATAGGAGAAAAAATAAATTATGCGCATAGAAAGAAGAAAAATTATCGTATTCTAATCCTACTATACTTAACTTTTTTTAACCTTTTGAGTTTAATTATCGTTTGAAATACTATAGCCGGATTAAAAGATTTAGTTTTATTATATCTTATTTATATCACTATTTTAAATTCTGAAATTGTCACATTCCTCATCGCTTTAATTTTTGACATTCTCGTCAGATTCAAGCACATTTATAAGTATCAGGTATTGTGACACTTATCTCGCTAACCTTTAACCTATTTTGTGAAGAGTCACGCTCTATTCACAACGGTCATCAGTCGGAAACCACGTTCTATCCGCTAAATAATCCTGATTCAATCGAAATTCATTTTACTCGCCAAATAATTCTGACTCGATCGAAATTCATCTTATATTTTTAGTTGGTAATTGTCTCCGATACTAATGATAGAGCGCTTAACTCTTCTAATCTTTTAAATTTAACCACTGTCAAAAATAATATACTCGAATAATAATATTTAATTATAGAACTATTTCAAATTCTAAAAAAATGACAGATATATTTAATAATATCTCAGAGTTTGTCAACTTATTATAGGATATGGTCATGTAGGTGAACTAATTAAGGAAAAAAAAGGTGGGGTAAAAAAATAATTAAATAAAAAAATGCTTTATTAAAGATAGAAAGTTTTTTTTTTAAAAAAAAGATTAAAAAAAAAAAAGAAGATATGTGTATCACATGTGAGTATAAATATCTCAACTATATATATATCCCCTTTCCTTTTCATAAAAACACATGGTCCTTGTGAGAAAATAAACCCTAATTATTCATTATCATTTGTTTATTATCTCATTAAATGAAACCTCTTTAGTACTGTTGTTTTTTACTTCATCAATGAACTTTAGAGTTAAATTCATAAAGGGATTTGGGGAATTTTATTTTACTAATATCTTGTGATTTAATTATTCTATAATTTTATTTTTATTTTTATTTTTATTTTATTCTCATAATTAAATATGGTAAATTATAAAATAAAATAATATAATATTTTAGAATTAATTTTATACAACTCTATATAAACATATTGAATAGCAGATATATATATTTCTACCGTCAATAAAAATATAATAACCATAGATTAAGTATTTAATTTTGACTAATAAGTGAGATAAATTTAATTTTTTATCCTTTTAGATATTATACGTAAATATAAGTATATTTTTTAATAGTTAAAATTTTTAGAAATATTTTGTTAAAAAATAAACAGTAAGTTAACGGTAACAAACTGGAGAGATATATATAAACAATTTAGAATTTTTAAAAGAATAAATATGAAAAGTTAAATTTTGTAAAAATATATTTTCTATTCAATATATTTACAGCAAACTGTATGAAATTAATTTAATATTTTATTATCTATAATTTATATAAATATAAATAAATAAATAAATAAATAAATATATATATATATATATATATATATATATATATATATATATATATATATATATATATAATTTTGCTATCAAAAAATTATTACTGGATTGTAAAATAAAAATTCGAAGTTTATTTTTTTAAAAAAATTAATAATATTTTATTAAATATATATTTACTAAAATAAAATATAGTATTTGAGAGCTACAATTTCACAAGATTTATTTATTTAAACCAAAAAAAAATATTTTTTTACAAAAATTAATTTGGAAAAAAAATTGGGAAAATGCTATGTGTACACCCGTAAGAGGTGTACATCTCACACCCCCACCCATCTAAGGGTGGGGGTGTGATGATGTATCACTTGATGTGACCCGTAAAAAAATCACCATCATTAAAATTGTGAAAATGTATGATGTACACCCCTTTGGGGTGTACATGTAGCATTGCTCAAAAAATTGTTATTTTGAAAGATCTAGCAAGTGCACCAAGTGTCACTATATGACTTCCAAAGGACCAGATTTTGCCACGTGTCATGGTTTATGGCCCTCTCTTCTTTGCATGATAAAAAAATCCATCATAAAGAGATATTTTTTAATTAGTCCCTCTAAATTTTTATATTGTACTTTAATATCTGATTGTGATAATATTTTTGATAAAAATGTTATTATACTTATTTAGCCATGCATTTTTTATTCAAAGTCAGAAATTAAAATATTAAATTTATATAATCAGCTTAGTCAGATTAATTTAAAATTATATTAAATATTTATAAGATCGTGTTAATTAATGCTCAAAAATTAAAAAATTTATCAAACTTAATACTTTTTATTTTAATTTACAACTCAAATAAAAAAAAACTCTAAACTTAAGAAATTCTCAAATTTTTTTAAAAAAATTAATTTTATGCAGCTTCTTATAAATATATCGAAAAATATAATTAAGTGAGATAATTTTTTTTTTTTATCGTTTCAGATATTATACTTAATTATGGATATATTTTTTAACCGTTCTAGATATATTTGTAAAGGTAAAATTGATATTTTATTTAGAGTTAATTGCATACGGCTCCCTGTAAACATATCGAATAACAGATATATTCCTACAAAATTCAACTTTTCATATTTATCCTTTCAAAAGTCTAACGTTATTCATATATATTCCTCCGGTTTATTATCGTTAGTTCACTGTTTATTTTTTAACAGATTATATGTGAAATGACAGTTTTGTCTTTTCAAAAATATTCCAGAAATATTTGAAAGGGTAAAAAAGTAAATTTAGCTCACTAACTAATCAAAATTAAGTATTTAATCTATGATTAATAAAATTTTTCTAACAGATATAGACGGTAGAGATATATACGAATAACGTTAGATTTTTGAAGGGATAAATATGAAAAGTTAAACTTTGTAGGAATATATCTGCTATTCGATAGGTTTATAAGGAACCGTATGTAATTAACTATTTTATTTATATTATTGATAATAAATTTTTATAGAAATATATGTACTATTCGATATGTTTACAGAAAGATATATAAAATTAAATAAAAAAAAAAAAAGTTAAGGGGTTTATTTCAAAATATACTATAGTGGCATATTTACTCCAAAAGAAAAAGAAAAAAAAAAAAAAATTTACAGGAGAGTACACGAAATTTACATTTTTCACCCACTAAAATAAAAAAATCTCGATTCCCCCCTCCGCTTCTTCTCCTCCTCAAATATATACTCCTCTCTCTCTCTCACACACACACAAACACATCTCCTCTCCCAGAGATATTCTCAGAATCTTCTCTCCTCTCAATCATATCTCTTTATTCTCCCCAAATCTCCTCTCAAAACCCTACCTTTTGATCCCTCTTTCGCGTAGTATCGGAGGTACGTAGTGGGGTGTTGTTAGTGAACTACGAGGGTACTTTGTGTGTGTGGTGTGGTGTGGGATTCTTAGGAGGCAACGCCATGTGCGTCGAGGACTTGGAAAACGCCGCGGAGAGGGTCGAGAGGTTGGATTTCTCAGATTCCCAGATGGAGAAACCCCCAGATTTCGCCAAATCCCAGGTAAAGTTCCCACCTTTTTGGGTTTTTTTTTTTTTTTTTTTTTGTTCTTTTGTTTTTTTTTGGTGATTTTGTTCCAGGTTTGATCTTTCTTTGTGTGTGTGTGTGTGTTTTTTTTTTTTTTGATCATTTGTTTGCTAATTTTGGGGTCTTAATTTAAGGGGAAATTTAGTAATTTTTAAGGCTTATTAATATGCTTTTTGGAGATCCCTAGATTGCTTTAGCTTTACTCAAGAAGCTTATAATTATGTCCTCTTCTTATTTATTATTATTATTATGCTCATGACCTTTTCATAGTTTTTTAGTACTATTTATCTCTGTGTTTGATGAGGTCCCCCATGTAATAATTTGTTCATGTCCTGTATCAGGGATTAGTTTATTACTGTTTTATTATTATTATTATTATTATTATTATTATTATTATTCTCCTCTTATGTGCTAAGATTAAATAGATATCTATATGCTGTTATGCTAATTATTCTTCTCTATTAAACAATGTTTGTACTTGTTGTTATAATTATCTTGTTATCAATTACCAAATTATATATATAGAGAGAGAGAGAGTAGGACTAGTGTTTTCGACGATGGAACTTTCAAATCGACGATCGGATCTTTTAGACTTTATCTACCATATTTGAAGTATCTGGAAACTAAATTTTGTGATTTTTCGTTGTCGTTTACCTAGTAATCGAAAGAATTCAAAATTTATAATTTTTAATGGCTGATATGTGTTGTTTATATGTTTATTGGTGTAGAAGTATTTAAATCTGATAAAATTTTGATAGAAATTTTTTTATACTATCTACAACAAAATTAATATCTCTGATTGAAAATTTTAGTACTATATCATAACTTTTTGTTTTTAGTCGTCAATTTTTAGTCCTTTCGATCACTAGATAAATGATAATGAAAAACCAAAAAATTTATTTTCTATATACTTCAAATATGTTACATTAAGTTTAATCATGCCGATCGTCGATTCGGAAGTTTCATCATCGAAAACGACTAAGGAGCACAGAGGCCTCCGTGCTCCTAATAGCACACTAGTCCCTCTCTCTCTCTCTCTCTCTCTCTCTCTCTCTATATATATATATATATATATATTCTTAGGAAAGAATCTGCGTTGACTTGGAAACAAGCAGGAAATTTCCAAAAGTTGACCTAATTTGGTAGTTATTGATTCAACTTACTATGAAAAGTATGAGCTTTCTATTATAGGTGTTTCCCATTGATTGCTTTCACTTCAACAAGATGGTCTCCATAGTGATAGTTGAGGCTCATTTTCATGTTATTGTTAGCTTCAATCTGTTTTCTAAAAGTGGACATGTTTGAATGTTAGAAAGATAGGAGAGAATGGCTGTGATATTATTGTTTTGATCCTCATGTTGTTACAAATGGAAACTCGTATAAGTTTATAGCTTTTGATTTACTAATTCTAGATGTTTTTAGGATTTTTTTTTTTAAAATTTCTTTCTTTCATTCAGTAACTAAAACTTGTAGTATTGGAAGTTTGATATCCGATCTTTTTGTGACGCTCTACTTTCCAGAGGGTCATCTATCCTAGGACTACTCTAGCTCTAGCACGCCACCGTCCAAACTGCTATAGCCAAGTTAAGAGGTTTAGTCCTATTATATCTCATATATAGGACTATTTCAAATCGTCCCTTTAAGCCCTGACGTCCTCGTCAGGCTCAAGCACACTCACAAATACTAGGTGATGTGAGACTTGTCTCGCTAGCTTTAGCTGACCTTATGGGGAGCTGCACTCTTCCCACAACGGTCGTCAATCGAAGAGTCACGCTCTACCCGCTGTATGATCCCAGCTTAGCCGAGACTAATCTCACACTTTTAGCCGGTGATTGGCTCCGATACCAACTGTTACGCCCCACTTCCTAGGCTGTCACCCATCCTAGTACTACTCTAAACCTAAGACGCGTAACTCTCTTAGCCTCTTGGGCCTAGTCGCCGTTCAAAATGCTATAGCCGGGTTAAGAGGTTTAGCCCTATTATATCTCCGTATATAGAACTATTTCAAATCCTAGGGGAGTTACACTTTTGATGCCAATCCTGAGTTGGATCTTTATACTAGTAAATTTATTTTGTGTTTGCCATGCATTTTGTTTATTTTCGTTCGTTTTTGCATTCATTTGTTTTTGAAAATTTTTGGCAGACGGAGAAAGTGTGCGAGAACACCGAGGCTGTGGAGGGCCAGCAAAGCAATTTAAGCAATTTTATCCCGATCATCCGGTCGGGAGATTGGTCGGATATCGGCAGCCGTCAGTACATGGAAGATACCCATGTGTGTATCTCCGACCTAGCTGGGAAGTTCGGCTATCAATCCGTGACCGGGGAGGCCGTCTCCTTCTACGGGGTAGGGTAACTTCTTGTGGCTTCCGGTACCTTTGTTATGTTTCCATGATGCGTATCTTGAACTAGATTCTCGACATATCGAATCATGAACTTAAATGTATCTTTCTCTCATCTCTAGCTATGGTTTTGAGTTTAATGTGCCTATAATACATGTCTCTAATCCACGGGCACTTGGGCTCGAAAAAGCGGTGATATGTTTATGATGAGCATTCTTATTGTTGAGTAGATTCTGATGCTTGGTCTCATTAACTTGTAAAGTCGTCGAAGATGTAGACATGCTACATAGATTTTCCTCTTTTTATTGAAATTTTTGTGGAAGCGTAAAGCAAAGTTTAAGAAAGCTGAGAATTTTATTCCCATTTAAGCATCGTTATCTTTCCTTAGTCGGTGTATCTGCGTTCAGGTATTTGACGGACACGGAGGAAAAGGCGCCGCCCATTTCGTGCGCGACAATTTACCGAGAGTCATCATTGAGGACGCCGAATTTCCTCTCGATCTCGAGAAGGTAGTTGCAAGGTCGTTCGTGCAAACCGATATGCAGTTTGCAAAGACCTGCTCTCTTCAGTCGGTGCTGTCTTCCGGCACAACCGCATTGACGGCAATGATTTTTGGAAGGTTGGTTTATTTGGCTCATTCCAGTCTGTAAAGAAAAGTTACTCTTTTTATAGGTAGCTTCAAATATATATATATATATATATATATATATATATAGAGAGAGAGAGAGAGAGATAATTGCCTGTGTATCCCTGAAATCCGAAGAAATATCTGATTTATCCCTCTTATTTTTTTCTTTCCAATATATCCCTCATACGTTCCACCGTTATTAAAAATACCCCTACCGTTTCCTTTTGTTAAGTTAACTAGGGTTAAACTAGAGTTAAATAATAATCAGAGTTGAAAACTATCAAATATACCTATTTTGTCCCTATCTACCAAAACATTTTAAGGGTACATAAGAAAAGTTGGTTATGGCAGAAGGGTATATTTGAAAGGGCAAAATGATAATTTTACACAGATAACGGCAGCTCCAAATGGTACACTAACAGAGTTTAACTTCAGGGGTATTTTGGAAAGAAGTTGGAACGTAAGAAGGGTAGTTTTAATATTAGCCTTCTAAGAGGGGTAAATATGAAAACAGGAAAATTTTTAGGGGTATATAGGAAATTGCCCCTATATATATATATATATTTTCATTGAAATGATACGGAAGTCGACTATAATCTTTGGTTCTCCAGTGTCTTCCAATCCTGATATTTCTTGTGTAGATATCATTAGAATGACTATTTCAAGGTTAACATTCTCGTAAGAGTAACAATGAATGTATATATATATTCGTAGGAGATAGTGTAAATTGCATCGAGGGTTCAATCGACGCGATTGGGTCCCTAATTTGCATCCTATTCTGTTAAATTCATCCATCAAATCTGAGTTGTAGTAGTATCCACAGTTCGAAAAAATTTCTTTCTCCTGATTGTTGCTTTAAATTCTATTCATCGCTTTTTCGTTGTTTTATCAGGTAATTTTAAACTTATTTTCTTATTTCCATTGCAGTTCTTTGCTAGTCGCCAATGCTGGCGACTGCCGCGCAGTCCTGTCCCGCGTCGGCAGGGCCGTCACTATGTCGAAAGACCACCACCCCCGCTGCCTCAAGGAACGTAAGCGCGTCGAGTCCCTCGGCGGTTACATCGACGACGGCTACCTCAACGGCCAGCTCAGCATCACCCGCGCCCTCGGGGACTGGCACCTCGAGGGCATGAAGGAGGGGAACGGCGACCTCGGCGGCCCCCTCATCTCCGACCCAGAGCTCAAGCTGATCACGTTAACCGAAGACGACGAGTTCTTGATAATAGCGAGCGACGGGCTCTGGGACGTCTTCTCGAACCAGAACGCGGTCGACTTTGCCCGGCGGCGGCTCCAGGAGCACAACGACGTGAAGCTGTGCTGCAAGGAGCTGATCGACGAGGCGATAAAGCGAGAAGCCACGGACAACCTCACGATAGTAATGTTGTGCTTTCATTCGGATCCGCCGCCGCAGATAAGAGTGAATCCGAGGAATCGAGTCGAACGGAGCATATCGGCCGAGGCGCTTCATAGCCTTAGGCTCCTTTTGGAAGGTTAAATGAAAAGGAACACTTAACTGGAAAACTCTGACATAAATGTATGATAATTCTATTGAGAAAACCTGTATAAAAAGTGCCCTATTCTATTCTGTTTTTAAGGGATTGTAAATTAAACAAATGCTGGGACTGTGTGGTGCAATCCAGTGGGCTCAGTGAGCTTATTGCTGGGATGATCATACTTGTTCATACTTGATCATACCTGATGTTTTTTTCCCTCTTTTCTATTTGAGAAAAGAAAGAAAAAACCTTCAGTGTAATTAATGATCTGTAGATTGATCAATCAGTGATCACTGATTTAATAAAATTGTTAATTTGTTTAGTTTGTAGGGATTCTCCTATTGTGCTTTTCAAAGTTACTAGTGTTTAAGGACTCAAAAGCTTCTGATTGATGATTTGTATCCTGTATAGATTATTTGTATCTAATACAGGGAGTAATATTTTCAGAGCAATGCTATTTGTACATTTCTAAACTCTTTTAGATTTAGATTTTACATTCTATTCATCTGAGGATTCTTATTTTTTACTAACTTCATCATTTTTTTAAATTCAGAATCTACTTGAATTTTCTATATTTTTAACTAGTATATATATTTTGATTTAGGATGAGGGGATATGCCTAAAAGGGAACTATAGATTGTTAATTATGTTCTATAACATCTGAAAGGTTAATAATATATGGAAAGTTAGAACATTTTGAATTTGTTTTAAGATGCCTATTTGATACTTAATTCTTTACAAAAGTAATCCATTTTAGTTTTTTTTAAAAAAAATTATAATACACATTTGTTTTCAAATGTTTGTACTATGTCTTACTCTACTGATTTTAGTTTGTATTTGCTGAGGTATCTGCCTCATTCAGGTTCTTTACATATACAAAGTAATTAATACATATACAAAGTATAATTACTTGAGATAATAACACACTCAAACACATGATTAATATAAAGGGTTAATTGTATACGGCTCCATGTAAACATATCGAATAGCAGATATATTCCTACAAAGTTCAACTTTTCATATTTATCCTTTTTGAACTTTTCATATTTATCCTTTCAAAAATCTAATATTATTCGTATATATCCCTACCATTAATTTCTGTTAAAAAAATCTAGTTAACCATAAATTAAATACTTAATCTTAGTTAACTAGTGAAATAAATTTATCTTTTTACCTTCCAAATATTTTTATATTATTTTAACAGTTAAAATTTTTAGAGAAACATTTTTGAAAAAATAAAACTGTCATTTCACATATAATCTTTTAAAAAATAAATAATAAACTAATGGTAATAAATCGGAAGAATATATATATATAAATAACTTAAGACTTTTGAAGAAATAAGTATAAAAAGTTAAACTTTATAGGAATATATCTACTGTTCGATATATTTATAAAGAGCGTATGTAATTAACCCTAATATAAACTACAAAAACAAAATTATTATTCATCAATATTAGCTACAGATCGATTGGACAATATCTTCATGAGCAGTTAGTTAAGTCTCGAATTTCAATCATACTTCAAAAAACTACAAAAAAAAAAAGAAAATAAAACTAAACATTATCGACTTTAATGTCCTTAGCGCAGCAGAATCAAAAATACGTAGACGAACTCTTATACACAAACTCTTGTATGATGTTCTCATTCAACAAAATGAAAATCTGGAAGAGTCAAAAAAATATTACATGAAATACGTCGGATAGAATTTAGTTGCATATACGAACTCAAAACTAGAACAACTACTGCACATAATGCTACAAAGAAAAAGCAAACACTATACAACTTAACGGTAAAGCCAAGTTCAAAGAATGATGGAAACAACAAAAGAAAGAGACGCCTCGAAGCGGAGAAAATCGATACGAACAGTCCACGAAAAATGCGAAAGCACTGGATCGATGTTTAGATACTAGATCACTTGTCTGAAATAGAAAAATTATATATTCGATTCGCTATTTTGGGAAGCTAACGGCCCAAGATCTCGGAGATTCGCTGCTCCGCATCGGGCGGGATCTCCCGGCCCGGCACGTTCACCTTCAAGAGGCTCGAATACCTGTCGAAAACTCAAATTTATAAGGATATTTCAAGCTTAGTAATCGAACGAGAATGAATAAAACATTTCTTTTTTCTTTTTGCGTACTCTTTCGTTGTGAACAGGTACTCGTGCTCGGTGATAAATGCTATCAAGGCCTACAATAAAGGAGAAATGGTTTAATATATTTTTGACAAAAGAAGCATGTAGAGAGAATTTATTGCCGAGTACGGAGTTAGTTGCCTCGAAGGGTAAGTTGAGCAGTTCGAAGTATGTCCGGACACGATCTAATCTCTGTTGGACTGCGTCGTTATCTATTGATGGTATAGCCGCCAGAGCCTGTCGAAGGAAGAAGAGTTAGAACAAAACAAAATCAAGATCCTAGACATGTAGTTGCGATTCTATTTTAGTTGCAAAAGCAGCTGTAGTTGCAATATAGTTAGAAAAAAAGGTCATTTTCAATGAAGGAAAAACGAAAAATCCCATTTATCTTTCGTGTTTACTACGTAATCAACTTACACAGTTTTTTCAGAAAAAAAAAAAAGAGAAAAAAAGCGGATCAACATTGCAAATTCAGGAAAAACTCAAAAAAGAAGCATTGAGGTAATGTCAAATACTAGGCTGAGGGTAATCATTCAAGCGACGAGATGTATATACAACTGAAGCAAGCTATGAGAAAACGTCAAATAACTTGTGATGCACACAACAAGGAGAAAGATTGATGCTTTTGCAGAAGTTGCACAAACAACAGCCAGTTTAAAATCAAACCTGTTCCAGCGCGATGGAGTTCCTGCATATTTGCTGGACTCCCAGGAGGTTAATGGATTTTATTTCAGCAAGTGCCTGTTCGAAGAATTCATGTCACAACCAAGCTCAAAAATAATAGAAGCAAATTTTATATTAGAGAAACCGTTCACACAAAGAATATATAAAGAATGGAGATCGCTCAAACCTTTACAGATGCATTAGCTGCGACATTACATATTCCGCCAAAAATGTAATTCCTCTTCAACTCGGCAACAAACGGAGCCATTTCCTCGTCCCGACGCGTAATCTGCAAGCACCAAATTGAGTGTGGTTAGTCATTTGGGATATGTTCTGTTCTGATGGTTAAACTTGGGCCGATAAGGGCTGATGAATTGGCAATCTCCAATTCTCTCACAATAAATAATCTTAACCAGTCCGCAACAAAACAAAGTTAGCGAAATAGCAAAAACAAAGCATACCAAAGTAGTTAGAGAAATGACAAAATCATCAGGTTCCTCAGCATCCTGATCTTCTAGATACTCTCTGTTGGTCATTTCCTGTTTAAATTCATGTTCACTTTCATTATCTCCGTCAGATTGAAGCATATAGTTCCAACAAGAGCAAGATATGGTGTTTATTGTGACAGACCTGCATGTGGAATATTGTCTCTAATTGCATTTCCAATCGGAGGACCTTCAAGCAATCAATTGAAAGCTTTCTATACTCAGTAGCAAGAGAAGCGAGGCTTTTAGGAAGTGCACTTGCTGTCCGTGTATGCTTATGAGCTCGATTAATATGATTTCTGTCCTCTGTACTGGTGGGTGGCTTAATGATGGACTCCCCAAGCCTGAAGTTCTCAAATAAAAGATATTATGCGAGTGATGAACAAATTATAACAGAATTTAGAAATCCAATCTAAAAAGAACTCTGAGAAGAGCCTGCCAAGCCTGAGTTACAAGATTGTGATGTGAAATTAGGGAATGAAGCATTAAGAATGCAATTTTATACAAAGCAAAGAAAGCATGCTATGGATAACGACGAATAATGCGCTTGGAAAAGAAACAGAATTTCAGGTGTACAAAGATAATCAGTACATAAAGGAAGGAAGTAACGAGCATATGGAGCGGGTACAACTGCAACGTAAACGACCTACAGAACAATGGAATTAGAAAGTAACAACAAACATGTTGAAACAAGCATTTATCTGCTTTTGTGTAAATTCTATTTTCACATAACAAAACTATAATTCATCAGTAACAAGATACAGACGCATATAAACAGCTAAGAGGTCTACTAAAAAATTATTGTCCTAACCAAACCTTCAAAGATTTCAAATCAGAGTTTTGAGGATAGTGTACATTCAGCTCTCTGATTTATTAAACTGGATTAGGACAACACTTGTCCGCTAGAATGTTAGACCATTAAGTACAGTTGATTTACAGTATAAACTAAGATCTTTGTCGTGCAATGCATTGTCAAAGAATTATGTTCATAGTTTCCAACCTATCTTTGTCATTCCAAAAAGTAAATTGTTGAAGTAGTAACAAAATCAGAAAACAAGACATACAGATATTCCAAAGGATGAGTCTACCTTTCAATTGAATCTGCAAGATATTCCAAAGAATCACTTAGGGACGCCAACAAAATAAGCTTCTGATCATCATGGATTAAATTCTCCTGCATGAGAAAACTTCCATGTTAAGCCATCAACTCACAAACACACGTCCTTACTCATATATGCTTGAATGATAGAGGATTGGAGGAAATAGAAACCTGAGTGTCCGCTAACCACATTGACACGTACTCTATTAATTATTTTCATTTACCTTACCAACCAAGGTGTTTATGACTGTCTCATACATTAATAAATACTTGCATATTCGGATATTAGGTTTGGATGTCCACATAGTGCAACAAATCAGAATTAAAGGCATTCAATCTTATTGTTATGAATATTGCTCGAGATGTAACAATTTACCTGCTTAATTGGACGCAAACTTGACAAAAGATCACTCATTTCAATCTCTACTTCAACAGTTTCAGCATCAGGAATATTGTTGTCAAAAGATTGTCCGGAAGAACTTTGTAAACAAGCATTTGCTGGGTCTACACGCATGAAACTCTCAACATCACTCCTTCCAAGAAGCATATAGCTTTGCTTTTCTAAAACAGCCTGCAGTTTGCTCAGAAACAATATGTTAACATTACTTAGCCGAATACATAAAAAAAAAAATGCAAATATAAATAATAATAAAAAATCAGGGCACAACAAACATCATTATGTCAAAACTTTCACACTCTCAAAATCTTACAAAATAGCTAACTACCAACAAGAAAACTCAATTCCCTAAAAATTACTATCTAACAGATCATAGAATCTACTACCATCTTTGTACAGTACATCCTGATTTAAAAAAGTAAACAATAGACTGACTAACTGTAATAGATGTTAAGAATCAACTAGTCATGATCATGATGTTGAACTTAATAATTTCACAGGTCTAAATACTTCTAAACTATAGATTTATAATTCACACGAAGATTTATAACAGAGCTCTGAACAGGAATTTACAATCTATAGAATCACATTTAGTCACAAATGAAAGATGTACCAGAATTAGGCTACTATACTATTAATAGCACCAAGTCATTGGTATTATCAGGTTTTCGGCCCTTGGATGAAGAGATGTGCCGTTAGGATGATAGCGGTCTCCTACGGTTTAGTAGGTGGTTGGTGAAATAATATGATCTAAGAGGTGGAAATGGTCAAAGGGATAGATCTAACGGCAGAAAACTTAATAGTACAAAATGCTTTGTACTATTGATAGTATAGTAGCCAGACTTGGTATACCATTATGTTAATAGTCAGAAAACAGATTTTATACTCACTAGATTTGCAACATTGAACACACACAATCAGCAATTTACAAATTTGAATTAAATCCCAAGAATCAAGGGAGATAAATTATCAAGGAATAGTGCAAGATATGTTTCAGCGTGCAGAGTTGATTCAACATAAACTGTCTCTTCCCTTTTTAAACTATACATAATAATATTATATGCTTATAACCAGATGCTTATAAAGTAAAAATTAAGTATAGCAAAAGCACTACCTCCATATATGAAGTTCGACATCTTTCATGGGTACGTTCCAAGAACGTGTGCACATACTCAACAAGTTCAGTTGCATATTTTGGCATTAGTTGAGCCCAGCCGAGTACCTAAGGTAAGTGACAAGCAAGAGTAACTAAAATTGAAACGTAAGGAATGGCCATAAAATAAGAATGCAAGTGCAACTACCTCTTTCGCTAGGGAATCAATAGCCAATAGTCCTTGTAATACAGGACGACCCTTCTCAACTAGTGGACTATATACTGAAGTTGGATGAGCACGTGGTCGGAATGCTGCTGGACCTAAAAGAAGAGATTTTCAGCATTGGTGCATTTCAGATTATAAGCAACAATAAAAGTATAAAATCACATGACCTAGTGTTGTTATCTACTGTGGTTTGCTGCTTTACTTGACGATCCAGCTTTTTTTAGAGTGGGAGAGGAAAAAGAAGTAGCTCAATCAGGACTTGGGAGATGGATGATAGATGGACTAGAAGGAAAGTATGTTATGGCAGTTGGAGAAGAGCAAGAGCTATGAAGTAAATATATTGTTTCCGCTAGTAAGTGGTGATGGTGCAGGATGAATCCAGCGACAAAAGGATGTGGAAAAATTAAAAATAAACAAAAGAAAGAAATAAAAAAGGGTTCTCACTCAGAATTGGACAAATTTTCGCCAATTCCTACTTAAAGGAAAATTAGCACTTTTATACTTCATGGATTTGGACTGAAATAAAACATACTTGATATAGCCTGCTGGACGGATTTTCTGTAATCTACAAACATAGCTGGTAAAAAGTGATCCTTCAGAAAGTTTTCCACAAATGCCAATAAGCCATCATTCCTGTAAATGCATAAAAGTTCTTTCATACCAAGTATTACAAAAGACCACGATATATGTAACCACAGAGAACTTCATATTGAAAATATAAACTTCGAAGAGCTTCATATCAGAGAACGGGCATGGGCTTTGATAACTAAGTTATCCAACAAGAAGAAATCGATTCAAATGTGTAATGGCATCATAGTTAAGAAATTTCTTTCTAAATTTTGCAAAGAGGCACCACATATAATCCACAAAACAAGTTTACTCTAGGAAAAGTGATTGAGAGAAAAATCAGGTGTCATATGCAGATAAAGTATAGATGACATGGGATCCAAAATATCCAGCATACCCAAGTTGTGAGTATTTCTGAGGTAGCATCTCTCCAATTTTATCAGTGAACTGCAAGAGCCAAGCAATTCTGTTAGCCGACAGAAGTACATTTCAGCATGATGTAATGTGCTGCTGGAGGTAATAGATGTTTGCGCATAATAGGTAACCTGAAGAATAGGCCGATAAACTGATGCTGCTAGGTAAATCCCTTGATCAGGAAGCACTGCTCCAGTTCCATATCCTTCCTGTTGTACATTTGGACCCCTCCGCCATCCTTGACCAGCTGCTTTAATGAGTAAAATGTTACACAATCAAATTTCAGCCATGGAAGTTTATGCTGGAATGCATAATTAATGCAAGAGGATCAAAAAGGTGTTAACCCATAGAAGAAAAGTGACAAACTAGCAACTGGAACAAATGATTATTTTATAAGTTACAAAAAATGTCATACAGTTATAATTAACAAAAGATGTTAGTTATAATTATGTCCAGATTATGTCCAGTTGTGAATTGTTCAGTTGTAAAATTAAAATTTTATATTATAGCAGAAAAATAAATTTCAAATTACAAACCCTTCATCTTAGGTTGTTTATGAAAATTAGATCCTTCCCCGCCATTGACATGCAAATCAACATACACATCTAAATCAACATATATACCAAAAGCGAGGTTGAGAACCATACCACAAAATGATAGTTTGATAATCCTATAAATGTAGAACACAAATTTCACATAAAAGAAATGCACAGCAAATCAACATACATATCTAAACAAACTTGCTTTCAGCTACTGAAAAAATCAAAAAGAACATTTAGGGAGTAATGAGCTGATTATATACCTTCATTTGGCACAGAAACAGCTGTATCTATGAAGCGAAAAGCAAATGAAAGGCCCTCAGATCCATCCCTATAACCCAATAATTAGCAATTCCCAAAAAAAAATCTGTTATAAACAGAAAACTAAAGAGTAAATGAGACTAGAAAAATATAGTGTAATGAGATCGATGATTTCAATACAAGAAGTGCTGAAATGGAATTATACCATCTTCAAATGACATTCATCCAATAAAAAAAGAAAAAAGAATCGACAATATTACACAGGTAAGCAGGTACATCTGGACATAAGTGTAAGCAACTACTACGTTTGTACTATGTACTGATTCACAAGAAACTTGCCTCTTTTCCTTCACAGGGGCCTTATTTGCAAGTCTAGCCGTCTGGACAGCGGCATCTGCAGTAGCAGCTTCTGGGGTTGCTCGCAAAATTTCACAAATGAGCTGTTGGCATTCGCTCTTTTATCCATGAAAATGAAAAGAGACAAAAAGCAATGTCAAAGAATAATACTTTGGACAAACTTCGTTCATTTGAACATAATTTGCTGGTCAGTGAAAGCAGATTTAACCAAAATATAGTTTTTACATAAAAATTGAAACTTCATCTGAAGCTTACCTGTATGACGGTAAGGGAGAAGGCTAAACTAAAGCCTCCAGTAACTTGATTAGATTCAGAATCTGGATTCCAGTTTGCATCACTAACCGAGACCTTCGGAGTGTTTATACCGTCACCTTGTGTTGATGATTTAGTTTCCAGGAGCTCGCCAACAATAATGTGATTTTCTGACAGTATGAGACTAACCAGATTAAGTTAAAGCTACAAAAACCCATCCACATAAAAGGAGCAAGAAAAATAACTGATGCATCAAAGATCACGCACCAAGTATAAGAATAATAGACTCCAATACTGAACTAAGAAGTTCACTCGCAGCGCACTGTGCAGTTCCCATCGGCGTCATTGCTGGAGAAATGGGACTAATAGCTAACTGTGTTCCCAGAAAGGATGTTCCATTCTTAACTTTCTGTTTAGACAGTTGGTAGCTCTCTAGAAACCCCTTGGAAGAATACAGATCTGAATTATTTGTCTTGGAAGCTTGGCCTATGCGTGACCTCGATGAACTTTGTTCTGAATATGCCTTTATATTTGATGTTATAATATCGTGGATAGTCGGACGCAGCCTCTGGCTGTTTCACAACATGAGTGAATCACTAGTATCAGAATAGAGTTCATAATCCTGTATTCTAATCCAACTCGAGATGCAATCGACAACTTAAGGAGCATTTTAAGACAAAGCAGCAAATGGTCTAGTATTTTTTAGTACAAATAATGCAATTTTTGATATTATATTCTGTTCTTGAAATAGAATAAATTGTAAACAATAATTGCAAACTTAAATAGCATTACAGACTTAACATGTTACTTCATGAATATTACACAAAAGATACAGCCATTTAGCTTTTCAATTTATCAAATTGTATCAGGAAGAACAAAAGGACGCTTTCTGGATAAATTATATGAACTCACACCATGGTCAAGTCCAGATAATCAAGCTTTGTATCTAGCATATTTAGTGCCGATAGAACCAGCTAAAAACTTTTGATAGTGAATATGAAGATAATAATAATAATGACAAAAAGAATGCATTCTATGTACTTATACAACAAACAATCAACCACACAAATTAGCACCATGCTGGAGCGGGAGGAGAAACAGCAGACAGAGCATCTTCTTGAATGACATTTATTGATCAGCAAACTTCAGACAAGCTTGGTGGAAATCTCAATCTATGAGTATCGAGTTTGAGCTCCTTCAATAACTTCATTTTCTTACTACATGGAATTCTTCAGCAAAAGATCTTCTATATATGAGCCTAATAAAGTTTTGTTGATACAAATGCCTTCCTCGTCTTGTTTAGTGCATAGTTTTAAGACGTTGAGGAAACATTCAACATCAACATTCTCATAGCATGATTACGTCTCGGTACTATAGTTCCACCTAATTTATTGATAATGATTATTACTACATTTGACTCCTCTGCAACAATGTGTACTTTGGTCACAGCAAGTGTTCACCCAGAGCATAAAGGCAAGGAAGATAGTTTGAATAACTCTCCCTTCCTAACATGTCCCTACATGCTTTTCTTTTCGTTTTTAATGAGCATGAATATTGTACACCTCGAAGGTTTTGAAAGGCATGCACAAAAGCTGTAAAATTCTTTTTTCCTTAATTGAGTCAATTCTATTGTATCAAAATAAACCTAGGCAACAAAGAGCGTTCACTACTAATCTACCAAAAAGCCTGAAATCCTGCTATACATAGCAGACAGCATGATACATTAAGAAGAAAAAGTACCATATCATAGCACCAGCAGCAGCAACTTTACCAAGCATGCATAAGCATTCTACCAACGTCCGCAAGTATTTCACACTGAGTGAGGCATCACCCTTTTTCATTGATTCCTTCAAAAAATCATAAGCAACATAGTCAGTCTATTCAGTAAACAGAAGGCTAGATTAGATAAAGAATTCAAAATAGCACTCCCTTAAAGTTAGTCTTACCAGGAATTCATCTGGAGTAGCACTCGAAAGCCAAGAAGGAATTTCATGAGATATGCTTTTATAATCCTTCCTATGTCCCTCGGTGGGACCACCTTCATGCATCTCCAAGCTGCTCTCATCATCATGACCATCAAATGAAGAACTGAAGAATGGTATAGGAAATTAAATTGGAGAAACATTGAATCACTTAATTACCAGTAAGCTCCCGCGATCAAATGAGCTTCACTAAGCTAAAGGGAAATAGCAATGTTGAGAGAAGTACTATAGCAGGTAAAAGTATTATAGTCTTTTCTTTATAACCAGGTAAATTTTCCAACTTATATTTTGTTGAGTGGGGAGAGACTATATAAAAGGTATTGGGAACCTGGTAGTTCCTCCTCAAGATCAATGCTAGAGTATTCAAATTGGCAATTTATAATGCTATGAAAAATCAATGCTACAGTGTTCAAATTGGCAATTTATAATGCTATGGAGGTTTTAGAAACCGAAAATCTTAGTTTCTGAAGCTCTTCTACCTAGAGATCAAACGATCCAAAACTGAGAAACTTAATAGTGAATATAAGGAGTTTACTCTATTGAACAGCATAGAATAGTCTTAATTTTGAGTTTTACTAAGTATTTCTAGCTTTGTATACCAAGATTAATGGATTAAATTCTTAATTTAAAATTTTGTATTACTTTACAGGTTTTGTTCAATTTTAACATTCCATTTTGTGCCTTTTTGATGCTTATGGAAAAGAACATACCGAAAGCAAGGTAAAAAATTCCAGACATCATATGGTCAAAGTGATATTAACAATAAATCTTAAATGCACGGCCTACGTACAAGTAATCATGCCTAACTCTCTCAAGTGGTACACATGGTTGTGAGGGCCATTGGGCATCCTTAGATGGATCATGGATGCCTTCTACAACTTTTAGGCCCAACAAAAACGTTTAAACTAATAGCACAAAGACCTAGTAGTCAGTTAGAAAAGAAAGCCCAAGAACAATTCCAACAAGGTCAAAACTATAACACAATAGTCTTGATTCCCTTTGAAATAAATATCGAACTTACCACATTAGTGAGCAGCAAAATATGGTATAAATGCCAAACAAACAAATGACTATAACTTCTATATGATGACAAAAAGTACAAGATTGCAATTGTAGTAACTCTCATTTAGTGGTGGCAATATAGGAATTGTGTTGACTTAGCTGTGACGATTGGCTTGTTTTAAGTTTCAAATTGTTTGGGATTAGGTAATTGACTCTTTCAGCCTTTAAATACTGATTATCCTAGGTTCAGGTTTTTCTGGTTTGGGTTGTTTAAGGCTTCCAGGATTCCAGTTATGGGTTTTCCGGAGTTTCGGGTTGCTTAGGTTTGGGCTATATTAGATTCTGAGTCTTGTCAGGTTGAGACATGCGGATTTCAGCCTGTGAAAGGTTGATTTCTATCAGCTCAAGTTTGCATAACATAGACACTTCTTTTAGGCTTGACGATGAAAAAAGAAAATCAGAAATTAAGCAGCCATAGTTATCTGTCATACCTTCCATCAACAGAACCTGTTCTAAGAAATCCATCTACTGAAGCCGATCCGCCGAAGTGATTATCACCTTTTATAGATCGTGTTCTCCTAGACTGAGGTTGTAAACTGTTCAGTGAGTATCCAATCGCAGCAGTAGTAGGTGCCTCATCTCCCTCTAGTGTGTTTAAGGTAGCAGAGCTGCAAAAAGCCAGAATTTTGCAATGATATCACAGATGGCAGTAACTAAAATTCGGAAAAACCAAGTAATAAGGTATCTGAATTCAACAACAAAAACAAGAAAATGGATAGAAATGTACATAACTTATCTATGGTTGAATACAAAAGTAATTAAATCTATCCAATACCAAGCTGACCACAGTCAAGGAAGAGTCATTTAACAAAAACCTAAATTAGTGGGTAAACATAGACTTACCTGTATTCACCCTTACTGTAAAGATGGCTATGCAGCTCTTCCAAAATTTTATAGAACAATATTCCACGTGACTTTGTTAGTTCTGATCGTACATCTTGAAGAGCACCAACCTTCAAATTTTTCAAGATATAAATGCACTATCCGACTCCAAAACACTACTAGAATTTCATGAGAAAAGCAAGCAAAAGTTTAAAGAAAGATCAAAGAACAGATAAAGGGATCCTAAAACAAAGAAATCAGTGCATTGACAGTATAGTAATCACTACAATATTGTTAGAAATTTCAATTTAATGTCTCTATATAATGGATTTACTTGCCATGGCGACGACCAGGCCAATTAGCCATCATTACAATAAGTGTGGACACTTGGTCGGCGAAGAACATAATCGGAGACCCTTTTATGTGCTGACATGCATCAGCACATAACATGGTCTGTCACATGCCACCGTGCATATCAACATTGTAATTCTTCATAACAATATATTTATATAAGGAGAAATAATTTGAGATTGTGTACGTAAACAACATAACTCAGCAGTATTTTCGAGAGAAAACAACGCTAATAAATTGATTGTTAGAGACCAACCACTTGAAGACCTTCTCGCTCTAGCATTAACATTGACTGGACATGCAATTGAACTGCAGCATATAATTGTTTCTCTGCGACCAACTTTTCAATGCGTGCAGGAACCTGTCAGATTGATATATGCAGTTAGTATAGCATACACAAAGTTACATGCATATGCAAACAAAATAATGAAGTATTTAGAAGGGAAAATCATATTCTGTGAAAAATGATATATAACGATTTTGAGTTTGTATAAACAAAATTCCACTATTTGTGCAGTAAATAAAATAAAAAATGGTAAATTAACTTTGGGTAATATATAGGCAACCATGCGTAATATGAAAAGACCATTTTCTGCAAATAAATTAGGTTTACACTTAAAACAATGCTCAAAAAAAAATCTAAGACAAGAAAAAACGATAATCAGAGCTACGTTAGGTGAAAACAAACAGACTGCGAGTAAGAAGAGAGGTCTGAAAGGAATAAAAAAAAAAAAAAAAAAAAAAAAAACTAAAAGAATTTTGATAGAGATACATTTACTGTTTAGTGAAGCAATGATAACTAAGGGTAACACACCTTTGATACACTCTCAATTTGATCCAGCAGGGTTAGCATGTGCCGTAGCGTAAGAGATCGGTACCACAATTGCCGCAACTGCTTATTCCGGGATCCAAGAAGCTTCTTTGCTTCTGCCATGTCAACTTTTAAGACAGAAATGCTTTCAGCTGATTCGCTAAACAATCGGAGGATCTGGAGAGCACAAAAATAAGGAGAACAACCATGTTGATACCTATCATTTGATAGTCATCACTAATTTGCAAGAAGGAAAGGGAAAACTAACTTGGGAGTAGTTTTGAATTGCTTTGTTGAAGCCATGATGATAAGCATGCACAACTTCATCCACAATGTCCTCGATGAGATCACTTTGTTCCTTCAAGAACTGAATTTCGCCTTCACGGTCTTTTGATGTCAATATGTGGACGACATGAGGTAAAGAATCAAAACGAGCAGCCGCCCAGCTTTCATCTATTCTAGAAAGTCCTTCTCTTAAGTACTGCAAAGAAATATGGATACAAGATCTTATTATGTGAAACAATAAAATAGTCAAATATTCTACAAACAACAGTAAATTTGGAAAACATAGAGACAGCGAAAAAAAATTTGGACTACTCAGCAGTTTCATAAACCATATAATATGTCCAATAAATGTCACTAGCATAAGTATAAGCAACAACATACATGCAAATCAAAATTTAAGCAGTTGCCAGCTGTGATATATTAATAATTTAATATGTACCTAACCTAAAGCCTGATCAGAAATAGGTTTCTGAGCAATAGAAAACTTCAAATTTTGTAAAGCAAATTGAACAAAAAGGCATTAAAAGTTCAAGGCACATAAGTGGATATATCAAGATTTTGCACTTTAACCCCCTCAACAGTCAAAACATATAGATAGCTCTTGACAACCTAGAAATTACACATATGTAGATTATAAAGGGAAAGCTGATATCATGCTGTATCCAGGGTTATTTTCATTTGTGTTTAAAATAATACATTCAATATTATCACAAATGCTACTTTATCCGATCATTACCATTAAAATCTACCAATACTTCGCAAAAAATTGTTGTTTATCCATATAGTTAAAAGATTGTAGTTGCATTTAGAAGTTGAGTGGTTGATAAATTAGCAGCGCCAGATTAATAGGATATCTAAATCTGATCGATTACCCTCTAAAATGTCACAAACTTGAAAATGACTTCCAAGTAAGAACTATTAATGATATGGTATACATACACAGGATAGCTTCTATCACGTAAAACAATATACAACTAATTTCAAAGACTCATTGGTTTACGATTGTTCAAACATGAGCTTGTAAAAATAACTTCTGGTTGTAACATTACTGGGAACCAATGGATACAAGAAGGTGTATTTGTCATCGGAAAGCTAGAATATCAGTGGGCTACAATACAATAGCATTATTAAAATGAATATGAGATAGTATGTAAAGTAGTGCATATATCAAACAACTAGCTTGACCATCCCAAACTCTTGTTTCTTGTTAAATTCGGCCACAAATGGGATCCCATACTTTGCTGAACCTCCCTCATTGTAAAATTTCGCACACAAAGATCCCAATAGTCAAAGATCAAAAATGCTACTTAGTTGTATATCAAAAATCCCGCAAAATCCCGCTAATGGCTAGAAATGCATATATCTCCAACAAAGGGTACAGATTATTGTACTGCATGCTCACAA